>JACXGK010001550.1:11671-67725 GCA_016801125.1 Novumbra hubbsi | reverse complement strand
GGGGGGGGGGGGGGGGGGGGGGCTCAGCTGCGGACTACAACCCTGCACTTACCAGTTCACATTCTGACCGGAAAAACCTATAATTACGTTGGGATATGTTAAACGTCATATATCTAGGAATATTAATCTACTGGACATATTGTGGCTAGCAACGCATTTCTAGGTCGATATCGTTTCTCATGCGGTAGTGTTATGGGTCCAAGAGCCAATCTTTCGTGTTAATACACATATGGATCAAATCAAAACACACGTACGGATCATTAGTGTTGGTTTACTGAGATAAGGGGTGATATCGCGGTATTATGCATGCTGTTACAAATTCCAGGTGTTTCACTGCATCGGCCCTTTGCATTCATGGGTGTAGTGGAACCGGGTAGCTTGAGGGAAAAAGAATAAAACCAGAAGACGCCGGCTGTGAGCATTTTTGCAAACAGCTGTCTTATTCACCTACTGTGGCAAAGTCTTTAATGGTTTCCAAACTGAGACGGCGGTGTGACGTGGGGGATGGTGGCTGGCTGCCGTTGATTGATTCATCAATAAACCCGCTGTGGGGTGTGGTTCACACGAGGTTGCCCACCCAAGGACAGCGACTCGGGTCCGGGATTCGTAAAGTATATTTTTCTTTTACATCGACCGTAGCCTAGCTTTTAATGTCGATGTATAATCTAAAGGCCAAATGCAGATATAGTGGCCCAGGGAGACGTTTTTAAGACGTTCATTTTGGGAATTGACAGATGATGCTGTTTGTAATTCCCAATGTTCATATATCTTTAATGATGGAGGTTTAAAAGGCATATAAGCTTTTACGAAGATACAAATGTAACTGTCCAAGTAGAACACCCCCTAAAGAGGCAGGTATTTTGTTGTAAGAAGGAGAATATGTTAATATCAGATTTCATAATTTGCATTTTTGCTTTCAATATGGACAGTGGTCAGCAAACAGGCAAACCTATAAAAGTATAAAAACAGATCACAAATGATTGTGGTAAAATGTTTCAATCAATGCCGTGAGTTTTAAAAGATAGATGGTATTACAGTTGCCAGGCTGAACCATTTACAATTCAAGCAAAAAGAAAATAGCCTGTGTTCTCAGAATACCAACATGATGTCATGTCTCATATTCCCCCCAAAACATCTTGACAAAACCCCTCTCATGGTGACTCACAGTTTCGGTAAGTAATTCTGTTTGAGTAAGTGCTCGGGCCAAACTTTGCGAGTGCCCATGAGATCATGCATATTAAACGGGCAATAATTCACTGGAGACCACTGCACACCATTACAGCCGACCGAGAGTGCCAGATGCACTCTGTTCACCGCCTACTTGAAGTCCATCACATCTTATAACTAGATTGGATGGATCACGCCTCCTCCTGTAAATTATTTCATAATGGCATTGTCATGATTATAAAGTAAGGTTGTCTTTGTCGGTAGCAGGTGATCAAGGCATCTTTCCCCTCGTAAAACATGCCACACACTCACAAACACACACACAGCACACACTGACCCTGAAGAAATGCCCGGACCAAACGAATGGCAAGCCCCTCCCGGCAAACCTGATTATTTACTTGATTTATGGTTTTCTATTGGCTGCTGCCCTAAAAGGTCAGGCCTCATGTCAATCACAGTGACACACAGCCCTTCATAGCTTAAAACAAGGGGATGCTGAGTGATGAGTTAGCACTATGGTTGTCAAGGCAACGTTTGATTGTGTTCAGGAGGATGTATCTGGATCTTAAAGGTTCCCTATGCAGCATTTTCCATTTGAAATATCAGATAATAACCCTCAAATTCCATCAGTTAACGTAAAATAAATTACTGACAATATCCGTACTGCCATGGTTGCAAGTAAAACGTAGAAGGCTGGGATTGTTCGTAAGCGTGTACATTCTTGAAGGTGCGTGAGGTGAAGGCCAATGACAAGCTTTCTTTGGGTTCATGTAGCCTACACTTGTTCCAGAAACAAAAATATATGAAAGCACCACCAGCATAAACACAGAGTAAAATGAGGGTACATTTTGCATTTGATGTCAGAATAGAAGTTTGTGTTAACAGTGAAGCAGAGTTGGCAAACCTTCTACTTGACCAGTTTGTGTTAACAGTGAAGCAGAGTTGGCTAACCTTCTACCTGACCAGTTTGTGTTAACAGTGAAGCAGAGTTGGCTAACCTTCTACTTGACCAGTTTGTCACATCCCCTCATTTAGCTAGTTAGCGGGAGAAACAATAATGCTACATAGAAAATCATTGAGGTTCTTGTTTATTTTATTTGTATGAGCACAGATATGTTTCAGTAGGGTTTTTCTAAAGTATTTGGACAAGGCAATAAGCTAATGTTTGCTAGCTAAGTTGTGTCTGAGCAGACACTCCTTGATTATGAAATGTCTGAATGAAATTGCTGTCAGCAAAGGGATTGCTAAAGGGGAAACAAAGTAAGGTACAAATAATAGATTATTTTATCCACAGGTATTAACATGAGCAATTAATATTAAGTACCTTGCTCATTTTATCTTTCCTTGTTGACTCTGAGATTTGGCAACCCTTTTGCCAAAAGTAAGAGTCTTAATAACGTGGCTTTTGGCCAGCCCCAATGAAAACATACGTTGTAATATTGTAATAAATTTAACATAACTATATGTTAAGAGTGTAAGATGAGTCTGGTTAACTTGTTTCAGGCCACACTGCTATAGATGTTTTCATATTAGCTCACAGGAATTTCCATCATTTTCTTTGATATAACAATTCAAATCGATATGATAGGTTTGTTTATTTACCAGTACACTTTTAATGTATTAATATTTTTTTTTGCTTTTTCAATTTGAGCATCATTATTTATTTTCCTTTATTTCACTTAATTTCTTTTTCATTAGATTTGTAAGAATCATAAAACAGCCCTGTCTTTGATGGACAACCCCAACTGTGGATCCAGATGTCAAAGGTAACATCTGTACAGGCCCAAACACCTATCCTACTTCTATTCCTACTTCTATTCCTAAATTCTGCTCCAGTAATTGTCACTAACCTTCCCAAACCTGAACAACCCTGCTCAGAACCAACTGTTGTCTCCTGCTGTATATCTGTCTCGAAATATCCAACTTTGTTTCATCTTAACTCCCCATTCATTTCTACTAATAACTTGGTTAGGGTTGCAATATTCAGGAGACTTTCAACAAATTCCCTGGATCATCCCAAAATCCCGCTCTGAGCATTCCTGGGAGCATTCCAGGAGGGAATTAAAGTGAAATTCAGATTCCTTGAACCAGGGTTTCTGGAAAACCAGGACATTTCTTGAAAGTTGCCAGAATTGTGCGTCTCTAAATCACTCAGTAAATCACTGGAAGTGTACCTGTTCAATTTCGAAAATGTCACTGAAATTTTTCCTTTTGCTGACTTTTCTTCATTTTAGGGAAGACAATTTGTCTACAAGAGGTAGCATTTGGAAGGTTTGTTGTCATAAAATATGCTCATAACTTCTTCATTCCCCGCCTCTTTCCCAAGGTTGAGAAGAATGACGAGGCGGACCAAGAAATCAAGCAGGATGAGAAGAAGCCCGAGGACAAAGCCCACAAGGCGGCTACCAAAATCCAGGCCAGCTTCCGTGGACATATAATCCGGAAAAAAATGAAAGACGGAGAGGAGGAGGACGAAGCCACTCCAGCTGTCCCAGAGGAGGAGGCAAAGGAGGCGGCAGAAGGGGAGCCAGAGGAGGACAAGAAGGACGACACCCCTGCTGCAACCGAGCAGACGGCTGAGGGAGAAGCCCCGGGAGACCAGAAAGAGGCTGAGACGAACCAAGCCAAAAGCCCGGCCTCAGAAAAGCCAGCAAATTCTCCCGCCCCTGTCGCCACCTCTTCTGTAGCCGCAGCCACTTCGCCTGCGGCAGCCCAACCCGCCGCGTTGGCACCGTCCTCAGAGACCCCGAAAGAGGAGGCCGGTGTAAAGACGAGCGGCGTCTTGGAGAAGCCCGGGGAAGTGGGCGACCGCGAGGTCGTCGGGAGCCCCTCGACCGATCGCCCCGAGAACGGTGTGGATAGTGAAGACGTCCAGGAGGAGTCCAAACAAGCCGACGTGCCTGCTACTACTGTCAAAGAGACATCTGACGGGGGGCCAAATCCTTCACAAGACAAACACGGTAGGCCCACCGACGCCACGGACCTCCATGTTTCTGATCCTGCAGAGTAGAAGCCAGGTGGGCAAGACAACAGTGGCCTTAGTGTAGCTTTAATAATAACCCCGTTTTTTGAACCATAGAATTGCCCCGGAGGCGAATCAAAATCAAACAATCGGTCTCTCGACATTGTCTTTCGTTGGTTTAAGGAGCCAAGTCCCCCGAAAAAACAAAGTCAAAGCCGCAATGGCCCCGGTAGGTTACATTGTTCTGGACTGTATCGTGGGACTAATGAAGTGTATGTCGGGTTCTTTTCTGACGGGCCTCGGCAGTCCGATTGGCTCCATATTTTCCGCATATTGTACAGGCTTTCTGCCGAGCTCTACGGGTGCTGGTCAGACATTTCACCGTCTTGGGAATAGGGATCCTTTTGGGGTGGAGCCTCAGTGAAAGACCGGGAGAAAGTAGGTCATGGAGGCAACACTGTCGACAGGTTGTCATAGTTACATGTACTCGCCTACTAATGTAGACCTGGGACAGCTTTCTTGCCAGGATTTTTTAGACTTGGCCAGGGATTCATTCAAATTTGCCGTAGTCATTTTTACCACGTGCCTTTAATTACAATATTCAGCTGGTGCCCACACACCTGAACCACTGAAAGGTGAAAGGTGAAAGCCTACCTCAGGGGGCAGGCAGCTGGCTAACACCCCAAAATGTACTGAAAATGTTTTTTTATAATACAATACCGAAGGCCAGTCTGTTTGTATTATCTTTTGTTACCATACCCAAATCCCACCTGGGAGTTTATTGTTCGTGGGAAAATGAGCGGCTGTGTTAATTTTGGCCATGCAAGTTTGAATGATTTGAGCAAACTTGCTTTTGAATAGGGGTTGAATTGTTAGTGGAGAGACAGAATGGAGTGTGTGCTGAAAGTGCAGTGGGGCGTATTCTAACCAATGCAGCCGCCGTATATGTGTACCGGGGGCAGCGGCCTAGACCCCTCTAGACCGCTAGACCCCTCTAGACCGCTAGACCCCTCTAGACCGCTAGACCCCTCTAGACCGCTAGACCCCTCTAGACCGCTAGACCCCTCTAGACCGCTAGACCCCTCTAGAACGCTAGACCCCTCTAGACCGCTAGACCCCTCTAGAACGCTAGACCCCTCAAGACCGCTAGACCCCTCGACCCCTCTAGCCCACTAGACCCCTCTAGACCACAGTTGATGTGAATTTGACAATTTACCAACAGCTGCTTGGTGCTGTATTCTTTGTTACAGTACACCTACAATACTGCAATATCAACACAGTATGAAAGTCATTACTGTGCAATGACACTCAATACAGAACTTTAAATTGTGTTGTATTATAAAAGCGATTGCTGTTGTGATCAAAATGAATGATTATATGGATGAATGCATTTTATTTTACAGCATTTTATTGTAGAATTACCTACCAGTTATTTCTCACAAATCCACACCCCTATGCTAATGAGCCAGAAACAATATGCACCCACTAGTATGCAATGACTGCTACAAATATAATGTGTAGTACCGTTCCTTCCTGACTTAAGACGATAAGGAAGATAAGGGCTTGTCTATGCTAAATAATTCCCATAATGAACTCCTCCCATTACTCTGATTTATTCAGGCCAAACATAACAAAGTGTTTTGTCCACCTTAACCACGTTTCCACACATCTGTAGTTGTAGGTTTTATGTTGCACCAAAGACCACAAGCAAATGCCAATATGGCAATGCTGGTTTTATTTAAATTGAGATCCAAGGTGAATAATATAGCCGTACTTATATAGCCATAATTAAATATTTGGTGGAGTGGAGAGCATTTCGTCTGGACCTTTAATGTCCACTCACTGTTAAACACAAGGCATGCTTGGTGCCAGACCTTTTACTGAAAAAGTATTGATGGACACTGTCATAGCGAATTATTAAATGACTGAATCTACTTCATGGATCCCCTGACGGAGAAATGTGGATTAATAATAAATGAGCTCATCTTCCAGGATGAGTTGAGATGTCATAAGATTTTCACAGTAATGGTTTTGCTTAAGCCGTACCTCAAACCTGCTGACTGTTGATGCTAAGTGCAATGTCATGAGTCATGAGTCACACGGTCAGGTCTAGCCACATCTCTGACTCGTCATAGATGACTAGCGAAGATGATGTCATGCAGGTGAAACGTTCTGCTTTAGTCAATGCACTCGGGATGACTTCCTCACCACCCGGAAACATGACCAGAAGCTCTGGCTGGAAACACCATTCCCATTTATTACCGTCTGCCCTTATCTTGTCCTGATCCGCTTACAATATGTTTTTTAATCATCTGCACCTTGTTCGTAAATTTTGGCTAAATAAGGATGACCACTGTATCTAGACAAGGCTTGGCACCAGGTATTAACTAGAGTTGTGATTGGGTCTGAAGCCCATCCAACCCGCTTAGGTGAGGCCTGCTTATAATATATGTTGTAATATAACATTGTGCAATTGTGCCTGTATGCACTCCTGACAATGTCTGGGCACGATCCTGATGAGATAACGGATGGTGTTCTCGGGGACCTCCTGCCTGAATCTCCTGATTACATAGCAAATCAATGGGGCATAGTTTAAAAACCACAATAAAATAATATAGTATATCATTGTGTAATCCAGGCCATCTGGACCATAAACAATGTATCTTATATTCATTAAGTGCTCAAAGGTTTTGCAGAAATATGTTTCTGTGCACTTTTACTTGGCACATAAGCACTTTAGCGATACAGTCTGAATAGATATCCTAGTTCGGCACAGTATAATACCATCTAGCAGGTAGGAGAATAATGAACTGCTGCCATCGTATCTGTTTCTGCCCTCCAAAGGACGTCACAGGCCAATTTGTATGCATGTCTGGTACTGCAAAGTGACATAAATCTTTATAATGAGCCTCCATGGTAAAGAGGCTAGTCACTATGTAACACAATATATATGTGTATGTCACACAGTCCTCTGAAAAATAAAATGCTATGGTGAGTCCCGTATTTGTATTCACCCACCAAGAGGCACTCAAACTGAAAGGGAACTGACAAATGAGCCAGTTCGGTAAACTACTCACATCTCCGGGTGTGTTGTCTAGCAGCAGGAAACAAATGGTTCTAGAAAGACACCCCTTTGTGAAGCAAGACATCAACGGGGGGAGGACAGATGTTTCAGGTAACGCCTCTATAACTGGGCGGCAATACCTGAAGGTGTTGCAATTGCTGCATAACTTCTTCCAAATGCAGCCATTGATCTACATGTCTACAAGTATGAGCTGAGTCAGTAATGAACAAGGTTTCTTGTCGAGGTGGAGCACAGACCCTTATTAACAAGATGCCCTGAAAATGTGCCAATCGTCACAATGCAATAAAACATTTGCCAATCATCACAATGCTAATGTTCTGTTATTTTCTGTTTTTCACTCTATTTTCTTCTTCTCGATCTCCGTCTCTGTGTTTATTCTTCCAGGTGCTGCTGAAGAATCCCAACCGGCAGATGAGGTCCCAGCAGAGGCACTCCAGGAGTCCAAGGACGACCAAGAGAAAGTTTAACATAGAGAAAATAATATGATTACAAATGAATTTAAGGGGTGAATCTTTGCCTTCCAAATGTGAAGACAGTCCATTTTTATTTGTTTGTCATTTTTTGTGTGGCAAGGATTTTCTTATGCCGGGGGAGTTTCCAAAAATGTGTTTTGTGGCTCAAGCTATCAGTGGTATAATTTAGGTATGTGTTGTATCCTACATGAGTGAATCGATGGTTGGATGTATACTTGTTTCTTTTGTCCTGAACTTTAAAAGGAAAACTAGCAAAAACATAGCAGGACACATTCTGCTTGAGTTGATCAAGCTTGGTTTACATGAAGTAATCTGCCCTTCTACTTCCTTACTTAAACAACCAACAAAGCTGAGCTGATTTTGATATGATGAATACTATGACATGAATACTATGACAGCAATTCTGTGGATCCCACAATAAAATTGTCCCCTTCTGAATTTACACGATTAGCATGAACCATCTTACAAGTTGAATGGGAACTCTTCCAATAAGAGGAACTTTTCACAGTCACAATACAAAGAAAACGTGGCTCCTTTTTCATGTCCTTGGTGTTGTTGTGACAGTTTGATATGAATTGGAATTACTCTCTTTGCACTGATGTTAAAAAATGAAAATCAAACACAAAAAAGAAAAAAAAATGTTTCTTATGTTTCAGTGCGTGCAATGTCCAGTTTGAATCTAGGGAGTTAAATTGTGGAGAAAAAAATGGTTTCAATGTCTGTTTTCAAAATAAAGTAATGTGCCAATTACCATCATAAATTGAGGCATTTATTTCACGTGTCCGACACGCACTAACTGAAAGGGGAACTCGTTTTTGAAGGGTGGCTTTAATAAACCCACATTACCCAAATAAATCACTGACTATCATTTTAGGTCTGGTTTAATAGACATTGATTAAGTCTAGTCTAGGACAGATTAAACCTAGTCCTGGACTAAAAAACTTAGTTGGTCTTAATTTTTTTCTTCCAGTATTAGGCTTAATCTGTTGGTGAAACCATCCCCATGTGCAATTAAAATGAAACAATACAATAATGTGGTCCAAAAGGTAATGATATCATGAGATGATTAGAAGAAATGTAATGAAGAAATCTAAAGAACCATGTCCAATTAAACACAGGAAACAGTGAAAGAAAATACTCTGTTGAACAGTACTTAACGATCCCTTCCTTAGAGGACGTGAGGATATCCAGTAAAATGTTTGCAAAACATCTGTCCTCTGGCACCAACTTACTCGCTTCAACTGTGAGAAGTCTTTCAAAATATTTGCCTTTGACTGATTGACGGGGGGGGGGGGGTAGTCAGCTGTGTTCCATCACATAATTTGTGCTTTATAGGAAAGTTGTAAACTTGATTCAAGGCTTATATTTGTCTTTGGCATCTGCTTTTTGTGTCGTTATGAAGATCAAAAAGATATCAATGAAACTCAAGGAAGCTATTATGAGAAAACACTATCTATCAGAATCAGCCAAAACCTCTTGCCAAAAACAGCTTTTTGGAACTTCATCAAAGACATGGAAGAGCCTTGGGAGCTCTGGGTCAACGGTTACCATCTGCAACTTTTCACCAGCAAAACCTCAGAGTCTACAACCTAAAGGCTCAAACCACTAGTTAACATTGGACGACTGCATTAGTTGTAAAGGTATGTAAAAGGGTCGTCAGGGTTCTAGAAAAAGGTTGTGTGGACAGATGAAAAAGAAGATAACTGCCCACGATGCACTGATGTGACCTGAATGCAAATTGAAGAGGACTGAATTGAAGAACTGGCCATTGGATACAAGGTTAAATGAGCATCATAACTTATGAAATATGGTGGACGCAATGCTTTGGTGCCCTGATACAGGTTGATTATGAATAAGAGGTTTAGTCGGTTGTAACTGGTGGAACCAACACAAATACCCTCAAATAAATGCTAAGAGTCTTTAACCTGATCGTATGTTGGATCTCAATAGAGAAAATACTGAAGAATAAATGTTTACATGTCTGGAGAACTGCAAAGAGCATAAGGTACATACACTACCGCTTAAAAGTTGGAGATCAGTTAGAAATGTTTCTGTTGTTAAAGGAAAAATAATAATTGTCCATTAAAATAACATCAGAAATACAGTGTGGGCATTGTTAAGTTTGTAAAAGACTATTGTATCCCGAAACAGCAGATTTTTTATGGAATATCATTTTAAAATGCTAACTTATCATTATAAAACCCTATTGTGATTATGTTAAAAAAAACTGTTGTGCTGATTAAAAATGCAATGGAATGGGCATTCTTTAAGAGTTGCGATCAAAAAGCCATACCTCAGACTGGCCAATAAAACAAAAAACATTAAGATGGTCAAAAGAATATAGCCTCTGGAGGAAGAACTCCGCCTAGAAGGCCAGCATCCCAGTGTCACCTCTTCACTGTTGACGTTGAGACTGGTGTTTTTACTGGTGGTGTGATGCGTGTTAATGACGTGGCTCAATGCGCAGGAGGTTAGCTGATCAATCCCTTTATTAGGTGAAGTCAGCTTGAGCAGCGTATGCAGACGCTTTAGAACGGTTCGGTCGCGTAACAACGATGACCATATTACACACAACAGGAAACAATCACAGACACAGAGACGCGACACACAGGGGATTAAGTAGCCAACTACATTGGATGCAGCTGGCGGGTAATCAGGAAGGGTGCGTTACGAGACATGGGAAAACAGGACAGACGAGTACAATGGTGAATAAAAGGCCGGCACGCCGGGGCACCACGCGACCAGGGGAGGGCACGGCATCAGGTGGCGCCGTGACAGGTGGGTGCAATTTAATGCAGTACCTGTGAGGCACCTATTTCTTAGACTCGACACTCTGTGTTTTTCCTCCTGCTCAGTTGTGCACCGGGGCCTTCCACTCCTGTTTCTATTCTGGTTAGAGCCAGTTTGTGCTATTCTTTGAAGGGAGTAGTACACATTGTTGTATGAGATCATCAGTGTTTTGGCTATGTCTTGCATGGAATATCTTTCACTTCTCAGAACAAGAATGAACTGATGAGTTTCAGAACACATTTCTTTGTTTCTGGCAATTTTGAGCCTGTAATCAAACTTCCATATGTTGATGCTGCAGATGCTGAACTACACTAAAGGCCAGTTTCATTGCTTCTTTAATCAACACAACAGTTTCAGCTATGCTAACGTAATTGCTATAGGGTTTTCTAATGGTCTATTAAGCATTTTAAAATGATTGGATTAGCAAACACACCATGCCATTGGAACACAGAAGTGATTATGCTTTTTTGCTGATGTAAAAAGAGCTTTATAAATACATTTGATATTATTATTGGTGGTTGCTAATAATGGGCCTCTGTGTAGATAATCCATAAAAAAACTGACGTTTCCAGATACAATAGTAAGTTACAACATTAACAATCTCTACACTGTATTTCTGATCAATTTGATGTTATTTTAATTTGCCAAATAATTATTATTATTATTCTTTTTTTAAACGAAGACATTTTAAAGTGAGCCTACTATTTTGAATGGTACTGTTAGTGACTAACTTTCTTACTGACATTTGCAAAGATAGGAGTGAAAGAAACTTTTTGTAATTGCCTTTTAATAGGATTATAAATGCTGTACAAATTGTTTATAGAAGCTATAATTCATGTGTTACCATGAAAATAATTAGTTATTGGTATACCACTCACATAAACCCTGTATTAGTGTATAAAATAGAGACATCTAGTGGGAAGTAGAAGCACTTGCAGCCTAGTGGTGAAAAGTCCCACCTGGCAAACAAGTCATATGACTAGAAGACACAATCTGACTGGCATCCGATTCAAGACCGAGAGTGCAGTGCAACTTCCTCCCCAAGCGAACTGCTGGACACCTGAATCTAGTTTGGATTGGTAATATGTTGATCATGTAACCAGACTGCTCCTTTAAGACTATATATTGACATGAATACTGTTTGATTACTCACACATTTTTTATTATGACAATTCACAGATATACAGATATACCCATGAATCAACTAGTGCCTTCAAATTGATCTCTGGACCTCAAAGCCAGATATGGACACTGATATATACTTTTTTGTCATCTTTCCCCTGTGTCTGATTTAGGCCTGGAACACTGATCTGGTTGAACAGAAGGACCCACTGGATACAGACTCTGTGGAGTTGAATACACCTGAGCTGTGTGTTTTATAATCCACAGATGTATTTTACTTGGACTGCTTACGTGTCAATATATTTTCCAAGCTAATGTGCCCCTGTTTGGCCGACACTAGCAGAACATGTAGAAATCTACCTTCCCTATTAGGGCCACTGTAATAACCTGTGAGTCATCTGATTCCAGAGAATGTCCTTAATGTCAGCAGGATGTCCTGGTTCAAAGGTTATAAGGAAACACTTCAAGGCTCACAGGAAACAGATTGACTCATTAGTGTCCGTGGCCTTTTCACACCATACCATCCTCCCGTGGATGTCCGTCAGGCAGGTGTGTGTGTGTCTGTTGAGGGCCACAGCAGTGAGGGACCTGGTGAATGGAATTGGTTTAGCTGAAGAAAATATTTATGACCTTGTCCAAACAGTGTTGTATGGGCCAAATTAACCGTGTTGTTTTAATATTAAATACCACAACAACACATCCCTTTCAGGATTTTCTTTTTAAATATATATATTTCCCTCAACATAACAAAAACTAAAATACTGTTTTAAATTAATGTATGAATGACAATGAACGTATTTGGTTCCAATAACAATCTCTGTCTAGAGTTTAAATGTCAGTTTTGTCGTTTGTCTAGGATTACTATGGAATAGGCATGACTGCGTTTTTATTGGTTTTCCATTGGTTATCTATTGGTTTTCTAGTGGTTTTCTATTGGTTTGTTCTGAGTTTTTTGTTATCTATGTTGAGGTCAAGTAGGACTAGCTTCCTTTTCTAACTAGCTTGTTATAACAACAGACAGTAAACACATATGTTTTCATGTACTTTTACTAAAAAGTAAACTAAAAAGTAAACAGCAAATCATGCATAACTTATAAAGAGTGGGCCCTTCATGACTTTGTGGTGACCTGGATGTACATTTCAACTTCATATAATGAAATCCGAAATACCTCATTGGTGCAATTAAAAAGCAATCCCAGTGTGTTTTGGCCAACCCCTAGAGCTAGTAGTAGAGTAGTATGTAATTGAAATGTTTTAAAACATATATTTTAAACCGTAAATTGTGAACGCATGTACCACACTTTTATCAGAATATGTAACATAATCCAAAATATAAGAAAATATATTTTCACCAAAAAATGGCTTTTCTCCACCCCTTACGGAGACAGACCCCCACCAGAATATGACCTGCATCTGTGGACACAGACAGTTAGCTAAAACACACATTATCTCATCTTTAAAGGGATAATCCATCCTCAGAAATGTACACAATGAAACTTCTTTCAACCTTGGTGAAGTGATTATCCCAATAATGTATGTAAGTGTTGCGCCTGGGAAATCCTGATGTCGCGTACAGCTATTCAGTACATTGCCAGCGCTGGAGAAATGGTTCATTGTAATGCTTAATGATGAAGCACCGTCCAGTGAATCTGACGGCATTGTCTCGTACTTCAGCAGAAAATGTTTTGCCGCAGTTACTTTGCTGCTGTCAGCAGTTACATCAAACAGCCAGTTCCCGTGGGATGTTCCCAAGACATTGCCATACTCCCACTGTATAGCACAGATGTGGTGGTATGCTGTGTAAATGGCCGGTTTCTATTTCCCCCCACATTTTCCTCTTATATATTCATGCGTGTCTCAAGGGTTACGTGGCGGTGGAGTGGAGGTGGCCCCCTGATTTAAGTAATTCATCCACTGCTATCATCTCAATCAAGACTGGCAATCCACATGACTGGACTTAAATCTCATCTTCTGGGGTTCTTACTTTTGAAACAACGTTCAGGTTTAGTTTGTTGGAGGCAAAAGTCAACAATATCCAGACTTTACCATCTAAAATGTGTCAAAATAACTTGGAACTATAGTATACGACACAAATCTCTGAATAAGAATTACCAATACATATATTCTTTTATTTGCATGTTACATGGTGATTAACACAATTGTACCAGGAAGATACTTTTTGAAGCATTCTTCCACCAAAAATTACTCATCAACATTTCAATCCACATTCAAATACTGAACAATGAATTCAAACAACTTTATTTCGTGTCTTGAACATTTTTCTTGGATACCTTTACGTAACATTAGAAATCAAACGCAATAACTTTACCATAACTCAAATGGAATAGAAATGGTGACATCCGTGTGTAATGATTGGATAATTGCCTAGAAATTCCATTCTGGTGACCAAGGAAAGATCAAAGGGGAGGTCCCCCAGTGTCTTACAGTGGAGAACTATCAATGAAACGTACTTAAGGATAGAGTTAACTTAAAAAGATCTTAAAAAACCTTTTATATACAGCTGAGAGGAATCATCACATAGCTTGGTAGGATGAAGAGCTGTGTGGCTGGTAGTTCGTGCCGCAAGTACTGAATCTCATTCAACGGGTTAAATCAAGCAACAGAACACCATGCACGCACACACAAGCCCGTTTTATACAGCAATACGATGCATTGTTCAGGATTAGGAAGAATCCAGGTAGACATAGGACTTCCCTTTCAGTGGCCCAGGCCTTAGTCATAAGGGATTAGGTACTGAAAGCAGGGCCCCTTTAGGTGGGACCCTTCCTCTTGGAAAAGTACGTCTGTCTAGAAGGCCGGCCCACTGCTTTGCCGGTGTTTTAGCGTTGCCAGTGGGCAGACAGGCAGATAAAATTCCAATTCAAAAAACACTTCAGATCTACTTATAATACAGACTCCGTTATTAGAGTGAATAGGTAGATTATTATTTCAAAATACAATTATTTTTCTGTAAATTAACTACGGTCCAGAGGCACAATTAACCATGTGGCCTAGCGGCCGTTGTTTATGGATAGTGGCAAAATATAGGTGACACTTGAAGGGTACAGTAGACGATCAGCGTAACCCTACTGATTCCACACTGCAGGTCTGTTTACCCAGAGCTAAGGGAGAAGGCTGTAGTGGACAGCCACGTTTCCCAAGCAGAGTGAAGGACGGTGGG
Source organism: Novumbra hubbsi (assembly GCA_016801125.1). Classification (NCBI taxonomy): domain Eukaryota; kingdom Metazoa; phylum Chordata; class Actinopteri; order Esociformes; family Umbridae; genus Novumbra; species Novumbra hubbsi. The sequence goes on along the minus strand of JACXGK010001550.1, from coordinate 52,945 downwards.
CGTTTTTTTAATGATGATTAGCATTACTCACAATACAGTTATATTGTTTTGTAAACACACTGACTCGACAGATAGCGGTAGACAACGTCATCGGGACACCTGACCCTTGGTTGAAAGGTCTGGCCTGGGTTGGATTTCAGGATAAATCGGTGGTCGTATTCCTTTTTGGCATTCAGCTCTCAGCCAGTTCCCATGATGCATCTCACCCAACTGAAAGGCTTTCATTCTAAATACCAAATACAGTACTTCAATGTACCAGACTCAAACTACTGTGTTTTTTGTCATTAGAAAGGTACTATAAATGCACAGACTTTACCTTATTAAACCCTCTTAAAAACATATTTCTCTAATGGTCTTTACTTACATGGTGCAAAGAGCTAGTACCATGGAATACTAAAAGGTTGTTGCCGACAAAATACTAACCTATTTAAAAACAGGGACACATATTCAATTTGTATTTTTATATAAGGACATTGGATTCCTGAATACAGTATATACACCATTAACTGAAATGGAAAAAAGAAAATCCATATATTATTCATTTCCATATCTCATTGTGAAAACACATATTTGTAGAACAAAAAAGAAAAAAGCATCATTCATTGGTGTCATACATTTCTATTAAAATTCCAGCAATTGTAGCTCAAAATGAAATGGAAAACATAAAAGCGAATAATGGCAGGCCATGTCGAAAGCTAAATACAGTTTGCCATAGAGAAACTGCACAGCGTATAATGTTTAATGGTTCGTAACCATACAAGCAACCTAAACTGTAACAATAATTCATATTCTTCTTGTTACAGTGGTGGAACAAGCGATTTGTTTTATAGAGAAATACAAAATGTAGTATGTACAGTAACGCACTAATATTACCAATGTTTTGTTTGATGAAGGTTCTGAAAGTAGGTATTTTTTCGCCTTAAAAAGGAACATTTTAAGCGTTTCTATGAGGGTGTGCACTGAGTAGATCAACATAGCCTCCTATTTGTGCATTCCCATTATCAGATGCATACAAAAATGTGGCAGTTTGTTAAGAGACAACTAGCCATGTATCTAATGCACAGTCTGAGGCTATTAACACTTGGTTATGACCCCTTTACTACTGAAATCAATTTCCAAGTCTACTTTAAACAGAACATAGCCTGTTCTACTGCTCTTTTGTAACGTTCACTGGATTATGTTTGCTTTGACAACATTTTTATTATGACAAGTATCAGTTTACAATCTATTGTTATGTTTAATATATCTGGATTTTTGGTAGATATTGCCCTATTATTGTTTGATAATGTACTGGTTACAATTACATTTTAATCTAAATACACAATATGGGTTTAATTGAAAAGGAACAGTAACTTAAATGTCTCAGTACTTCTCTCACATATCCACGATAGTTGTACTTGACCTGAAAACCCTGCCATTTGGGAGGTTAGAGTGATGTATTCAAATGGGGAAAGAAAATACCACAACCCACATCCAACACTCCCCAACCGAAACACAAAGTTATGACAGAAGAAAAGCAAGACGTCAGCATGTTAAAATGACAATAACTGTTTCTTAGAAAGAGCACTGTTTGTTCCATTTTCTCCATTTAATTTTTTAGTTTTGTTCACTAAAACGTATTAATAAGCCCATTCGATCCTCTTATTATCTAGATTGGTGTGTCGGAGCACGCCAGGGGTTTTGTTACATTATGCAAACAGTCTCAATGGGTGGGTTGTAATGGTGGTAGGTCGGTAGTGTTATTAACACTTGAAGAGAAGGCAGGCGATGGACGTCAACAGGAGCCACAGTGACTGAGATAGGCAGGCGGAGCCGTTGATGTTTCGACCCATCCCAGGTCCTGAAGAGAAAGGAAGAGAGATAGAATGAAGTGGGGGAGAGAGAAGAAGAGAGAATGAGCGTTAGCTTTTGATTCTGTACGCAAGATCAGGCCTAATGTACAACAAAGTGAAGTTCTCCTCAACATTCAACTCATTAGCAGGTTCTAAACTCTCAATAAAAAACATAATTTTATTATTGATGTGTTTCATTCAACATTCATACAACACTCTTTTTTTCCACAGGAAAGGAGTCCCTATTAAGTGTTATTATATGTAAACGTGCATTTCAACACGCAAGCGCAGAGAGCTAACTGCCCTGACACTGTTGCTATGGCGCTACACTAATTCATATATGTGAAGTTGGTGCCATCTAGCGTTCATGACATGTAAATCGCCCCTTTGAATTCTCATACGTAAACGGAAGGGCGGACAAAAAATCTACAAACCAGCCCATTTGTCTTTGCAATAAAGGCCAGATGGCCGATCTTCGCTTGCCTAAGCGAATAGGCTAAGTATCAAATAAAACGACGCCCCATATACTACTGAGGTAACGAATTAAATTAAACACCGATCACAAAAAATGTTATTACTAGAACATTTAATAAACAGCGTGTAGGGATCAACATAGTTCTTTTGAAAGCCACTTACTATAGAGGAAGACGCTAGCGTTTTGTATCCCAAGCCTGTTGGTGGCAACGCACGTGTAGTTGCCGTAGTCCTCTTCTGTAACGTTAGCGATCATAAGGACAGTTGTGGTCCCTATAATCTGGATACTGATTCCCTGGGCGTTGGATAGCCTGGGCGACAGGACACAGCACAATACATTTGAACAATTCTGCGGATGCTTCGACCGAGAGGGAATTATAGTAAAGCCATGGTCCTCGGTCTACAACGCTACATAAATATTATAGAACGCCCTGTTGAGACGCACAGCAGTAAAGTCTGTTTTTTTTCTGCCGTTGTTTTTCAGAATACAAACCCGTAATCTCATTTACACATAATAACATGATACACAATAACGACACAATCCAAGTGATCGTTATGAAACAATTCATCAATAGGATCACACAGATATATTACATTCAGACATGTAATTATGAGAGAATTAGATAATTAGACTAACTGTCTATATATAATTAATTGTTAGATGCATAAGGAGACGAGCAATGATTGAATGGCTTAACTGTTATCCTTCTAACATACTACAAGACGCTCGAGATAGGTAGCACCGAACACCATGCATTAGGTACACCCCGGATGTTAGAACAGCATTTGTGGTGTGCTTCTGAATTCTGTAAGTTAGCCTAACATAGTAGATTTAAAAATGTAAAAGAAATGTACGTTTGCACTTCAAATAGGACGGAATGGGGGTGCATGGCTGTATAGAACACAATAAATACAAAAATAAAAAAACATTCAGGAAAAAAACTGGCTCGGGAAAAAAGGGGAATGCTAAGATTGCAGAATACTACTGAAGAGGGTAGTGGGTTAATGCTTAAACCGGAGAGCATTAAAATTAGCATAAAAATGAAGGTGAGCACAGATCACGAGACAGCATAATCTGGCGACTGGGCAGCAGGAAATTGAGGAAGCCCTGAGGAGTCTGAAGGGGGGTACAAAACTTTACACGGTCCATCCACAGCACCCGCGATGATAACCGACCGTATTAAGACGTTCGGAAAGTTCAGCCTTACAGCTTAATTTAAATTTAAAGTCAACAATCCTACATTAGCCGAGACCGTCTTAAAGGCTCTAAATGTCGGCTCAATATGAAATTACATCCTTGTCGGTACGATTCTGTGTGAAGAAGTTCGCCATTAAACAGGAAGATGACATTTTGGACAGGTGATTTACCAAAGGCCCTTAGTGAATTCAGGGTATTGCTACGCCGTTAGATGCAATAGTAGAACAGTTTGTTATAAAGACAATACTAATTACAAAAACGGTAGGCAAATTATGTGCGTTTATTCTCCACTAAAACACTGATTAGGTGGTTATGTCAGATTATAGCTACGGTATTAAGCAGCAATTCATAAGCAACTGTGAGCAGACCGAGGACGCACCTTTTTTATAGTTCATTGAATATCATTTTCCACTGGCAGGTGGCAGCAAATGTCTTTTAAATGTTGTAGCCCCAGACAAGCACACCCAAATCGGCTAGCCAATCAATGCAACGATTGACCTTAGCGGTACTCAAGGAAAGGAGTTTCCCTTAATATAATAAATACAGTCTCATGGCAGAAACTCTCAAAAAGCTCAAGAGATTTGAAAATAGCTACATGAATTCTCTGAAACATCTTCTCTTTACATTGCTCATACAACCAGGAACTGGTTGTGGGCTAGCAAGTGTCCCCACCCATTTTGACTGAGTCGCTAAAACCCTGCCCACAATGTCTCCCCTAGTATGGGCTTCTGGCCCCAATGTGGCCCCACCCAGGGGGACTACCGGTCACACACCGAACAGTGACACGTGCAAGACACAGACCATGTCAGATTCCACCCAGGAGCTCTCTGCAGCTGTTCTTCAACAATAAGATATATTGATCCCAGCACTGAATGGATGTAAAGGCTGGTTTGTTTCTATATTCACATCCTAATACAATCTTCTAATGTGCGGTTGGAAGGGGAATGTGATGGACAACGTGTGTCATCCATCTCCGCAGTTCCCATGCCGGGGCCTTTAAAATAAGCTTTTATCACGGCCGTTGATAAATGCAATCGACAAGACATTCATGTTGACATTTTGTTTCGTAGCGGGGGGAAAATGGAAACTGTTGTGACAGAAATTCATTTTGATGGAAGCGTAACAAAACAACCGTTTTCCCATATTCAATATTGATGTAATATCAGTCACTACTAGGGGAAATACAGACGGCTGTTTAGATTATCAAAAGAACCTAGATAAACCCGACCAACCCATTGTTTTGCTGGTTTGTTAGTGTGCATGTGTGCGTTTTAAGGGACTGGTTCTTCAGCTGATCCCAAACGAGAATACTTCTAGATAGAACACTGTTGGGTTCTTTGTATAACCCTCTGTCGGAAGGAATCCAAGTTGAATACATAACAACTTCTACCTGAACACAAATAGGTTCTTCTTGGAACCCAAAAATAATTATTTAAAGAAATCCCTCACAGTTCCCATGAGACACTAATGGAGAGGAGACGCAAAAGGGCCAAATGAAGTCAAGACACTTGAGAGAGGAGGAGGCATCATATGAAGAGCCTCAGGAAGTATCACAAGTAGAGGATAAGGGGAGGATCAGACTTGGCAAATGTTAATCACTTTGGTAATAATAAGCACTACAGGATATGAATAAATGCTACTGGGAGATGGTATGGAGACCTCAGTAGTTTAAACCGTAACGATGAGGACAGAGATGTAAATGTGAAAGGGAATAACAGGAAAGAAATTGGGGGACATGCCTTTTAAAAAGGTCAATATGCATAACATTCCTTTGATATATTTTGTTAAATAAGATTTGTAATCGTAAAATGTGAAACTGGTTTGAATACCACTATGCAATGTTCTCTCCAGAATGCTGGCTAGATTACATTTAGCCTTAGTAGTTAGGTACTTCAGCTCTATTTCTTTCGCGGATAACAAACTATTGTGAGGAACAAACTATTTTTAAAACCCACCATTAAAGCTGTCATCATTTAAAGTAGAATCCTCATCACACATTTATGCCAGCTTATGTTAGTTTAAAAGTGGTTTTCATGATATGAGGCACAACTTGACATACTACACATTATTCAGGAACCAGTTTTGGTTCGACATTGCCACTCCAAAACTCCCAGAATATTTAATTATTTATGCAGTATAGTTGTAAAATGTCTTCTTTAAACGAAGTGTGCATTTAATTCAGAAGTGAAAACTTACAGTGTTGAACTCAGTAAAGACCTGTTTTTATGGCACCATGACCTGATGGAGCCTTTTTTGAGGGAATTTTTCCTATTAGTAGTGTTGGGCTTAGTGCTGCTAAGATAATGACACATTGAATATATGAACAATTCTCATTTTTATGTAGCAACTTGTCTGCTACATTATTTTAAAATGCTAAATGAAAATGTAACACCCGGCTGCCTAAGGAAAGTAGAAAATCGCCACGTGTCCGTCAAAGCACATTACACAGAGCCATCCTTGCTTTCTATATCACACTGCTGTGTCAACTAGGATGTCTCTGTGTAATGAGAGCACATTACACAGAGCCATCCTTGCTTTCTATATCACACTGCTGTGTCAACTAGGATATACCCACCTGCCCCTTCCAACAGTGAGAACACACCAACCGTGATTGAGCTTGCAGGGGCCCAGGCGACCACTAGGAGTCGCTCAAGCCACCTCTGCCTGACATCCAACCACAGACGGTGCTGTACCAATGTGCTCAGCAGATGTGCTGTGCCCCACCCCCCCGGGCTTTGTCAGGTATGCTGCGGGCAGGACTTGGACTCAAAGCTACTCTGCGAGGCGGTGACTTTACCACTTCAGGAGGTGCCGTAGACTGCTCTTTGTAATCAAAGAGGAGTTCTACTTTTATGCTCCTTAGAACTGAATGCTACAGTGAGGCTGGAACCTCTGAAGGTTATTACAGCACAAGACAAGTGCAGAAAGGAAGGGAACTTGGTTGTCATGGCTTCCAATATGATCAAATGCCCATTTTCACAGTCCTATAAAATTGTCTTTACCAAAGCTCTGAAATAATTTTCTCGCTTCACATCTTTCCATGAGAGCATTTTACATGCTCACACAGGCTAAACAGTCCTGTAACAGCCAAAGTGATGTGTTAAACGGGTCGTCTGGGATCCAAATGGCCCCAACAAACGCTTACCTCTTGTCATCTTTGTACCACTCAAACTCCGGTTTGGGCACCGCGGCTGCTTCACACTGGAGAATCCCCATACGGCCCACCTGGGTTTCAGAGCTCTTGGCATTCTTGATGGCGGGGGGATCTGAGGATTCAATCACCAAAAAACGGTGAACGTGTAATCTTAAAAAAATCATTTTCCGTTGTAAAAATGCAAACCGGTTCCACTCACAGTTGACGACGACATTGACGTATTTCACGTCCGGCGTGGCCACGTCGTTGCTGGCTTTGCATTCATAGCGGCCCGCCTGGTTCCTCAGGATCCCGGATATGTCCAGATACTCCTCCCCCTCCAGAGAATCAGCTGTAGGGAGACACAGAGAGAATGAGAGGGACAGAGAAGGGAAGGGGGAGAGAGAGGAAGAAAGTGACGGAGAGAGAGAGCGAGAGAATGAGTGAGGGGGGAGAGGATGAGAGAGAGGAGATGAGAGAGAGAACAGGTGGAACTCTTAATGGCTTCTAGGAAAAAGAACAGGACACTCATGTCCAATGCAATTACTTTCAATAAATTTCATTGGCAAATAAATGTCAGCCCAAATGGATGGACCTAAAAAAAAGCTGTCCACTATTAGACATGTATGTCTCCCTGGTTTCACGTTATGCATGTCTATTGTTGGTCATTCATCTCAATCAAATGCACGGTGTATTTCCCATTGAGAGCTAAGAGTAATCAGGGAGAAGGGAATGCAACGCATGCAGATCAGACTTATTTTGCCACTGCAGTGCGGTCATCAGTTGACTGGGCACCCAGTACGCAGTGGGAAGACGGGGACAAAAGAATAACGGACTAGCATCGGTAAAAGCTTTTTGCTAACAAAGCAACAGTTTGTGTCAACGTTTCTTGCTGCATTTCCAAATGACTATCATCCGTTAGGTGCAATAACCGGTGAATGCACGAAGACCTGCCTTTACTTAGAGCTAATGTTCGAACCTTTTTCAACCTTCAGCCAATGTGTTAAAAAAACAGTCCAATCTCAAAATGCCACTGAAACCTAATTAAATAACACAACGGGCATGTTTCACTTCAGCTGACACTCAGCTAGCAAGGCCTTAGAATTCTACCCTGTGAAATTGATTGAAAAAAAAAGCTGGGATTTGGAAGACTGTAACTTCAACCCACCCCAAGAAAACCCCATGAATTATGAATTCACGACTACAACGTCATTAAAAACAAAAAGACCTGGCCTTTCCTAAGAACAACCCTGCGTAGCAACAATATATCCATGCGGTATTGTCATGCATCCCAATTAACCCAGCTGCCTCAGTGCAACACTTTTGCATCTCTGCTCGCCAATATTATCATGTGACGTTGCTCAGCTCTGATGAAAAGAGCCCTCAGATCATGATCAAAGAGTGCCGCCAGCTCAGAGTTAGCAGGCACGTCAAACACATTCTGAAAAAAAAAGGGGTTTTGAAAACAGTTGCCTTGGAGAATGTTTTTTTTTCTTGGGCACCCGCTTGATCATTTCAAAAGTAACGCTTCACAACTGAAAACATACCATTATTATGGGCTGGATGGAAATGATGTTAATATCAATAGTAATAATCGCCATCATGATGTAAGTGATTCATTTAAAGTGGACTGGAAGTGTTTTGTCCACAACTCGGTCCTGAGGACAAAACACAATCAATATTTTCATATAAATGATTGATTGGAAGACGTGTTGTATAAACAGATATTCGACGGCGAGGCTTGAGTCAGCTTCATGAGGTCCACATACACTTAAAAATCTTATCTCTCCAAAAGAAAAAAAGTCACTAAGGAAAACTGGCTAATGGATATGAGGGTACAACATTTCCACCCCGCTGCGTGGGCGAGTATTCGGCAGGTAGGTCAGGGCTTTGTGTGGGCACCACGGATAGGGGGGTTGAATTGGAACACGCTGTTAAAATTCACATGATGGCACAGCAATACAACTCTATGCTAATGCAGTGATTGAGTGAGAAACCCAATGAGGTGCGAGAGAATTGAGTGCACATTTCTTATTTTACCATAATCATCTTAGCTTGTCGGAGCAATAAATCAGTCAGAGTTGCATGTAAAAAAAGAAGAGCTAAATAAAAGAAGTTCCCGAACCATGCTGATAGTGGGGCTGGTGCCCGGGTTTCTGTCCTGGATGTGAACTGCAGACAATTGAAGACTGAGGTGTGTTTATGTAAAAAAGAACATTTGGTGTGACAGGGTCAATTCCCTGTTTAAAACCTGTCAGTTGGAAACCCTAAAATGCAAATGCTTGTAAAATGTATTCAACGCTTTTTAAACAGGGAGATGTGGAAATAGGATTGGTTTTACTTTCTGAATTGACATGAATTTAAAGGGAATTCCCCTCATCCCTGGTGTGTGTCTAAGAGGACCTGGCCAGGCTGTGTGCTTGACCCCACCCTACCCCCCACCATTACCACACACCCTTATCTTAACGCTATCCTTAGGTTTAAGGTTCTGGTGGTGGTCCCTAGTATTTAGGGTTCTGGGGGTGTTAATGTTATCCCTAACACCATCAGAACCCTAAATACTATCCTTAATGTTAACCCTAACACCACCAGAACCCTAAATACTTTCCTTAATGTTAACCCTAACACAGCCAGAACCCTAAATACTATCCTTAATGTTATCCCTAACACCGCCAGAACCCTAAATACTATCCTTAATGTTAACCCTAACACCATCAGAACCCTAAATACTATCCTTAATGTTAACCCTAACACCATCAGAACCCTAAATACTATCCTTAATGTTAACCCTAACACTGCCGGAACCCTAAATACTATCCTTAATGTTAACCCTAACACCACCAGAACCCTAAATACTATCCTTAATGTTAACCCTAACACCGCCGGAACCCTAAATACTATCCTTAATGTTAACCCTAACACCATCAGAACCCTAAATACTATCCTTAATGTTAACCCTAACACCGCCAGTACCATAAATACTATCCTTAATGTTAACCCTAACACCACCAGAACCCTAAATACTATCCCTAATGTTAACCCTAACACCACCATAACCCTAAATAATATCCTTAATGTTAACCCTAACACCATCAGAATCCTAAATAATATCCTTAATGTTAACCCTGACACCACCAGAATCCTAAATACTATATTTCATGTTAACCCTAACACCACCAGAACCCTAAATACTATCCTTAATGTTACCCTAACACCGCCAGAACCCTAAATACTATCCTTAATGTTAACCCTAACACCACCAGAACCCTAAATACTATCCTTAATGTTAACCCTAACACCATCAGAATCCTAAATACTATCCTTAATGTTAACTCTAACACCACCAGAACCGTAAATACTATCCCTAATGTTAACCCTAACACCACCAGAACCCTAAATACTTCCCCTAATGTTAACCCGAACATCACCAGAACCCTAAATTACTTTCCCTAACATTAAACCTAACACCGCCAGAACCCTAAATACTACCCTTAATGTTAACTCTAACCTTTACACAAACCATTACCATGTACTAACCTTAACGCTAACCTTAAAATAATCCTAATCCTAAATCCTAAACCTAACGCTAACACCACCATTACCCTAAATCCTAATTTTATCACCAAATATCACTCGACATCCTTCCATCTCCCAAAATCACTTTTACCCCAAATCCTAACCTAAATTCGGACTTTAACATTATAAATTCTCTAAATCCTAAACTTAACGCTAACCTTAAAACAATCATGACCCTAATCCGACTGCTAACCTCAACACCACCATTATCTTAAATCCTAACCTTAACACCACTATTACTCTAAATTCTAACCTTATTGCTAACCTTAAGACAATCATTACCCTAAATGACCAATGCTGGGCTTATAAAGTTTCTAACACACACCCCCTCCTCTGCCTACAGACACACACCCCCTCCACTGCCCACACACACACACCCTCCTCTGCCTACACACACACACGCACACACATCCCCTCCTCTGCCTACACACACACACACAAACTCATCCTCTCCTCTGTCGATATACTCACACAACCGCACACACAATGTGTCCACCCCTCACACATTCCCCTCCTTTCCTCCAAAGCACACACACACTTTCCGTAGCTAACAGGAAGTTAGCCAGCAGCAGTTCATAAGTTAACCAAAAGAACGAATCGGACGGGACTGAGTGGGTCAGCTTTAATCCTGGATGCATTAGCACCAAATCACAGCCGTTCTGTTCACATTTGAGCTCCAGACCAGCGCAAGGCCCGCCTGCCAAGCCAGAAAGGCCTTCCACTTGACAGCAGGATTACCGATCGCATGTTTCTTTAATGCAGGGTCGTTTTCACCCTCAACAACAAAGCCTGTGCTGGACACCACAGTGTGTGCCTGTGTGTGCCCTGTGAGTGCCTGTATGTGCCTTGTGTGTGCCCTGTGTGTGTGCCTGTGTGTGCCCTGTGTGTGTGCCCTGTGTGTGTGCCTGTGTGTGCCCTGTGTGTGCCCTGTGTGTGTGCCTGTGTGTGCCCTGTGAGTGCCTGTGTGTGCCCTGTGTGTGCCCTGTGTGTGTGCCCTGTGTGTGTGCCTGTGTGTGCCCTATGTGTGCGCCTTGTGTGTGCCGTGTGTGTGTGCCTGTGTGTGTGCCTGTGTGTGTGCCTGTGTGTGCCCTGTGTGTGCCCTGTGTGTGTGCCTGTGTGTGCCCTGTGAGTGCCTGTGTGTGCCCTGTGTGTGTGCCCTGTGTGTGCGCCTTGTGTGTGCCTTGTGTGTGTGCCTGTGTGTGTGCCTTGTGTGTGCCCTGTGTGTGCCCTGTGTGCCCTGTGTGTGCCCTGTGTGCCTGTGTGTACTAGGGTTGAAGAACCAGTGTTTTGGAAAGATCTTTCACGGGTGAATTAAAAGGTTTAAGACGCCACAGTGGGCAGTAGCGGCACGTAACAACATAACCACAGTCGCAACTGGATGCTCATTTGCATGACCATGCATAATTCATGAGCATCATTTACCACTGTGGGAATGTTACGTTTATTTGGTGAATACTAATTCATGTTAAGCAGCTGATTTCGGGAGAACTTGGGGAGAAAGTCACAAACGGCAGTTTGCTGTTCTTTTTCTTTTGCCTCCACCAGTTTTGGTTTCTGTGTAAGTGTTTTCAAATGGAAATGGCTCTGTCTTATCTTTCCTAAACATTTGGAATCAATCTTTTTGACAGGCCAAAGTCTGTCTCTAGGCTCAATCCAATCAGACCTGCATCACAGTATCTACGCAGTCGGATGTACAACCGCTCAATCGTCCTATGACCGTAAACAGACATGTTCAGTATTCTTAGTAATGAATTTAGTGCTTCATGTAACTAGTGGGCACTTGTTGATCTACTGAAATAAAAACAGTCAAATACACAGAGGCCCGTGGACCCAGACATAGCGGGGTAGTTCATCTTGAATGGAACCATGGCAAAACACTACCATCATCAACAAAAACAGGACCATGAATAATTCCGGGGATTGCTGTGATGATATGACTCCTAGTTAATTAACCGAAACAGTTGAAGTGGTTTTGATATGTGTGTTGGGGACATCCTCGTTGGCATTCATCAGCCAGCTTGGGGTTTTTCTGACCAGCTGTCCCAGAGTTGGTAAAGCAGTTCTGCTGCATGGCATGTGGTAAATCATGGTCACATATCCACTCAGTAAAATGTCAGTTATTATGCATGTGTTAAATATCGAATTGACGTGAAGTTATATCTAAGTGATAAGATCAATGAGCTTATTTTTATTAACCTGCAAAGACCCAGACTGTGTTCAATAATTTCATTGAGTTGTCCGTACATTAACCGAGACCCAGTAAAAATGAGTCTGTCAGGCTGAACATTATTGAATGTAAGTTTGCAGGAGCAGAGCTCCAGCCTTTTTGGATCAATATATGAGAAGAAAATATACAGTACCAGACTGGTCTTGGTACTGTATAAAAACCTACACCTACTACCAGACTGGTCTTGGTACTTTATAAAAACCTACACCTACTACCATACAGGTCTTGGTACTGTATAAAAACCTACACCTACTACCAGACTGGTCTTGGTACTGTATAAACACCTACAACTACTACCAGACTGGTCTTGGTACTGTATAAAAACCTACACCTACTACCAGACTGGTCTTGGTACTGTATAAATACCTACACCTACTACCATACTGGTCTTGGTACTGTATAAAAACCTACACCTACTACCATACTGGTATTGGTACTGTATAAACACCTACACCTACTACCAGACTGGTCTTGGTACTGTATAAAAACCTACACCTACTACCATACTGGTCTTGGTTCTGTATAAAAACCTACACCTACTACCATGCTGGTCTTGGTACTGTATAAACACCTACAACTACTACTAGACTGGTCTTGGTACTGTATTTAAACCTTTAACTACTACTAGACTGATTTTGTTACTGAATAAAAACATATAACTTGTGCCTCTCACAGATCTGTTTTCACTTTCACGGAATTAGTGAACACAAGATGAATATTGTAAATAATGAAATTGCGAAAGAACAAACCCCAGCCTTAGATGATGAGAGGTCAATACATAATGACCCCAGCCGGAATTCATTAAGACACTGAAGATAACGAAGAAATTACTGAGCTAAAGCAACAAACATCCTGATCATTCTTTTGGTCATAATCATCGTCATTATGGGGCAGCCCAAATGAAAACGACCTAACGGACACATATCTCGAGGTCTTAGGGGAGACACTTTCACCTAAATACAAACCGAATATAGATAAGCCTCCAAACCCATTAACAGACATTTTCTCTTCACCGCAGGCTTGCCATATCATGCTCATCAGCACGAAACAGATCTATTTCATTGAATGATAAGCTACTATACACTGTCCAGCACGCCTTCTAATTTCCCGAGTCTCTTCGTATTGATCAAAAAAAGGGTTGCCTTGGGGACACGTTATTTGAGTTGAAAATGGACACTAAGGACATCCCATGGTGCACCACGACTTGGCCAGGAGTGATGACGGGTCAGGAACGCGAGGCTTCTCCTCGGTCCACACGCCTGGGTGGTGTAGTAACGAGCATGTGTGAGGAGTTAAACCCCCCCCAGTAACAGAGGAGAGGTCCGGGATGAGCTGTGTGAGTAACAGAGTAACAGAGGAGAGGTTCGGGATGAGCTGTGTGAGTAACAGAGGAGAGGTCCGGGATGAGCTGAGTGAGTAACAGAGGAGAGGTCCGGGATGAGCTGGGTGAGTAACAGAGTAACAGAGGAGAGGTTTGGGATGAGCTGTGTGAGTAACAGAGTAACAGAGGAGAGGTCAGGGATGAGCTGTGTGAGTAACAGAGTAACAGAGGAGAGGTTCGGGATGAGCTGTGTGAGTAACAGAGGAGAGGTCCGGGATGAGCTGAGTGAGTAACAGAGGAGAGGTCCGGGATGAGCTGGGTGAGTAACAGAGTAACAGAGGAGAGGTTTGGGATGAGCTGTGTGAGTAACAGAGTAACAGAGAAGAGGTTCGGGATGAGCTGTGTGAGTAACAGAGGAGAGGTCCGGGATGAGCTGGGTGAGTAACAGAGTAACAGAGGAGAGGTTCGGGATGAGCTGTGTAAGTAACAGAGGAGAGGTCCGGGATGAGCTGGGTGAGTAACAGAGTAACAGAGGAGAGGTCCGGGATGAGCTGTGTGAGTAACAGAGTAACAGAGGAGAGGTCCGGGATGAGCTGTGTGAGTAACAGAGTAACAGAGGAGAGGTCCGGGATGAGCTGCGATGCTCAGCGTGGAGCTCTCTCAATATCTGTGGCCTTTGGGGGAGAGGGAGGCGGGGCTTAAACCCCTTCCCAAAAGGAAACCTCAACATGTGTCACAAGCGCAGCCGGCGGGGGATGGGGGCTGAACCAGAGTCACCCTGGCGTGGGCCTGTCACGTCTCACGCGTCAGGCAGCCCGGGGAGCAACCGGCGCCCGCCAGTTTCAGGCGGTGAGCGGAGAGAGGGAGGAGCAGGGAGCCGCCGGCACTCGACCTCCATGAACATGCGAGTCATGAATCCTTCAAAGGTGTACACGGTTCTGGGAAGTGTCCTGTTTCCGTATCAGCGCCGACAGAGGTGAGGAGACGGGAGTGAGAAGCATACTGAGTTGTGGTGGACGGGGGGGGCGTGTTCTTGAGAAATGGACCGGGCCATCTGGTATTTTCAGGAAGTGCCCCATGAACAACCACTCCTGAGAGCCCGGCAGGTTTCAGAGGGTGACGACAGGAACATTCTGTAAAACCGCTAAGGTGGAGCGAACATTTTATTTTTTTTACAATAAATGTTAATCAAATCATACGTCCGCCTCCAAGCATATGGTTATTTGGCTTGACCAGATGCCTGCTAATGTGAGGTGCGCTACACAAGAACCAGTTTTGTTCAAAAATCAGTCCGTCCGCAAACCCTCCCCTCTTTATGTCCAGGAGTGGGAGATCTCACCAGCAGGACAGTGAATGACAGAGGCTGAATTGCAGAGTTAAATGACTACAAACTGATATTTCATCAGGCCTGGAACTTCAAATGCATAATTTAGCATTAATTAACAGCTTTCAGCTCTTGAATTACCCAAGGATGTGAGTGATCACACATTTAATGAGATCTCTCATTTGCATACTTAAACATAGCTTTTTCCGCTCCCGTCTTCCTAAATTCATGTACCGCCCGTGTCGGCTAGTGGAATGTATTACCTTAAAGCGTGTAATACAAGGGGCGCCAAAGGGCACGTGTATTTCATACTTGTCTGACTTCTATTTGGGAGGCCCGGGAAGCGTGCACTCAGAGGTTCCTCGCTTGACCAACAGTTGCACTCTCCCCCGGCGCGCTCTCAGCGGGGTTGCCATGGCCACTCCCCCCCCCGCGACCTTTACAGATCCACTTCAGAAATCAACATTGGCGTGGAGGAGACACACTGAGGCAGAGCGCGGGCCCCGCCCCAGAGCCTCGCTCATCGATCGTATCCCCGCAGACCAAACGACCCGGTGATGTTCTGCTTCTAGTCGATAGCTGTCACCACAACGGCCCTCGCCTTCCATAAACAGCCATTTGTTATGGAAATGCAATTGAAGACATTGGGTCCCCACTCATCCCAATGTGTTTTCTGCATCTCAGAATAGCACGCTAGGCCTCCGTTTTTCTGCATATGCATCGTTTAGGAAGTCAAAATACTCCAGCGGGTGGGGGAGGAA
Source organism: Novumbra hubbsi (assembly GCA_016801125.1). Lineage (NCBI taxonomy): Eukaryota > Metazoa > Chordata > Actinopteri > Esociformes > Umbridae > Novumbra > Novumbra hubbsi. The sequence goes on along the minus strand of JACXGK010001550.1, from coordinate 37,099 downwards.
ATAAGGCATTGATGTAGTTGTCTGGGACTTTGAATCACAAACAGTGGCAATCCTAGACCAGGCGAGAAAAGATGAAACGGACAGTGACAGTCCCTTCATCCATTCAATCATTTTATGTCTTGTTATGTTTCAATTGTGCACCCCTCTGTTCCAGTCTTTTAGAATAATAAATAGGCAGTCCTCTGTCAGTGTGGCTAGCCTGAAAGAATAATATCAGCCTTGACTGGTAGAAAACAGAGGGCTCCTACGTGTGCCTTCCTTACATCCATCCATCTTTCCATTGCGCCTGCTTGTCTTTAGAAACAAACATTTAATTATAAACAAATTAGCTGCTTAGTAACAAATGTTGAGGCACAAATACAACATTGTGAAAGCATGACTGAGGAACCTCCAGATAGGCTTCTTCAGACAACCCTGTTAAAACCAACTGCAGACAATTTTCTATTACATTTATAGACATACATTTTTTTCCCTTTAATTGTGGAATACACCGGCTGTTGGCAGGAAAAACAAGCACTGTTGGATAACATTTAACTTTATAGATTTTAACATTATATCCTGTTAAAGAGACAATCCAATAATAAAACAAAACAACTAAGTGTCCATTCTGTATACTCGTTGTAAAGCATATCTATAAGCCCTCTCAAAACATAGGGTTAGGGTGAGGTGCTTCACAGTGCTTGCTTACAATTACACTTTTTACAAAAAAACGAGCAATCATAAAATATACTTTATGTATTAACAACAAGAACATAAAGTATACCTGCAAGTACGCTAATTCAGAACGATTTACAGTATTGAATGAATAAAAAAAAATATATTGGTTGCAATACATTTTTATACAGGCCTTCTGAGAGAATAAAACCCATAAGCCTTATGTTGCAAGTGCCGTCATCCCATCAGGCATTTACCCCGTATTTAAGAAATTCTACATGGTTTTACATATTTATTTTATTTCGAATGGATGGGAAGTATTACCCGCACAAAGGGTTGAAGATACAAAAGAATAGCAAAACAATTTACGTTTCAGAAAACATCAACTCCTTAGTAATATCCAGGGTTGTCTTCGAGACCAACAGTGCAATAAGAGGGTCACTATACTTTCAGGGTTCAGGTAGGAATGCCAAGTCTGAGTGTGACCGGAAGGTAGAGAGAGGAACAACACAGTGTGTCCGCCGTCACACCATCCTTTCAGAGAGGGAAACCATTGAAACTCTAATGGACAGGTCCTGAAGAGGGAAACATGTAGTTAAGTGCCAACCTCATGACAGCGACAGAAGAAAGGTGGATGTTCTTCAGTAAAATGAGTGAAGGAGTCTTCTGTAGTGAGAGGTGGTGAGGGGCGGACATGGAGGATTAGGGAGACAGGGTACATTTGAAAGAGTTTCTTGGAATTGGAGGCGGGAACATTCTCTCCAAATTGGGAGTGATAGAAATTGGCTTTAGCAGCAGATCAAGAGGAAGAGACAGTAGCAAGGAGAGACCGGGAGAATAAAGATCTTCTGGAAATGTATTTTGCCTCAGCATTTGCTGAACTGCCCGTAGCCCGGTTCTGCGAGCTGGCAGTGAGTCACTCCGTCCCCGAGCAGGAGGGTAGGGCCGAAGGAGCCAGGGGGGAAGGATGCCGGGGGAGTCGTTGCATGCAAAGTGGGAGGAGAGTAAAGTTCCAGAGGAATCAGGAGACAGACGGTATTGGAGAGGGGAAAGTTATTGGAAAGGAGAAAGAACCTCTTGGAATCAAACGACGGTCAGGTTGGGGGGAGAGAGAGTGAGAGATAGAGACAGAGAGATAGAGAGAGTCAAGTCACAATACTGAACATAGACCAGGATTGGAGTAGCAGTGAGAATGACTAACTGCATCCAGTGATGAGGAGGTCAAGTGTATGGCCTGCCTGGTGAGTGGGAAGCAACTGGGTAAAGGTGAAGCTAAATTAATTACATGCAGTTGTCGGAGAGGAGGGGGGAGGGTGGAAGTCCTTTAGGACAATGAGTGGTGAGCCATTATCAGGAAATGAGCCTATAAAGGAATGAGGCTCATAACGGAACTCCAAAGTTACCTGCTGGGCAATATGTGACTACAATTTCAAGATTCAGGGGACAGTAAAAGCATGGAAATCAGAACATTTAGACAGGTGGGCCAAACTCTACCAAGGAGGAACGTATCCAGGCACCACCACTCAGACAATGATCAGACACTCTCAGATTATGTAGCTACATGTAAACGGAAATCAAACCAGCAGCGGGAGTAGCGGGGTTTCCTGTGGTAATCCACCTCTCTGTCATGAGACTGAAGAGCATCAAAGACTGACATAAATTTGGCTTTGTTGACCAACGTGATACATTTCCAAACTGCCTCAAGAAACAAAGATTCCACCTGGGACGTATTGGCAGGACGGCCTACACAAGAGGAATGTACTGCACATGTCTGTTCCACTGGGCCACAAGCTACAAGTGTCTGACTGGGCTTTGTGGGGTTGGTACCGTGAAGATGCAAGATGACACAGTAAATCCATCAAAATCGGAGGGGTCACAGCCACGGGGAGGGGAGCAAAACTCCGGGGAGTCCAAAAGGACAGAACACACAAACACATCTGACAAAGCTCCAAAACCCTGAAATTAGATAATCCGAGAATAATCTGGTAACACCCTGTAGTAAGGGGAAGCCATCTTCTGGTCCCTGCCTTGAATTACTCAGCAGGATAACTCAGTAGGACAACTCAGTAGGACAACACAGTAAAACAACACAGTAAGACAACTCAGTAGGACAACTTGGCAGGACAACTCGGCAAGACAACTCGGCAGGACAACTCGGTAGAATACTCGGCCAAACAACTCAATTTGACAGGACAACTCTGCAATCACTGAATAGTGGAGGGAACATTTATGTCATCTAAATATCTATAGAATTGTATTTAGAATACCGTATCGAAAATAATTAGTTTTAACTGCTTTTATAAGCAGGTTGGGCAAAAGTGAATTTAAAAGGGTGTTAGTGTTTAAGACTATTAATACAGTGCAGAGTGCAACGTGTGTGCAAAGACAGAGTACGCACACACATACATCCCCCATGTGTTCTGTCCGTCAAAGGAGATCAATTTTGAGACTGTGCCAAAAGTATATAAGTTTGGATAATTTGAGAACAAGCCAAAGAGGCCAAGAGCAACACCGATAACATCTACATGTACTAATTATTTTGTTACTAAACAACAACGAACGCTTCTTCCCCTGACTTGGGCCCATTATTATTCTACCAGAAATCGACCAGAAGCCAACAAGGGGTGTGTATGAGTGCAAGTTATTTTTATATTGGACATGAAGTGGACGTTCAGATTCCCTCATTCATTTCCGAATACAGAGAATCTGATCGACCAATGTCCATTAGTAACCCATGTTCTACTGCACTGAACTGGCGAGAGTTGGTTTCACTGCGAAATGCTGTTGCTGCAATTCACTTGGCTTCCACAAGGAGAATAAATTCTACATAAGGATCCTTTAAAAAATGATTGCCAAGCAGAGGTAAAGGATCCACCTCCTGGCACTCATTTCTTATTGCCTAGGAGGGGAGAAACCTCTTCCGCTCCAAAACAGGCACTGATTACCCAAATATTCCCAAATCGCCATGCCCCTTGATCCTTGTTGACCTGTCAACAATGAGCTAGCAGCGAGTTATAAACAGTCAGCAGTCCACATACCATGTGGAACACATCCACAGGGAAATGAGAGTATTAGATAGCAGGACTTCATTACTCTCCAGTCTGTGCCCATCTCTCCATTTCGTTCTCTCTCTTCGGCTCTCCCTGTCAGCAATAAAAAGCTCCCACTATATCTGATTATTTATTTAATATCAACCCGCCTTACAGAGTGAACAGGAGGGTTACACATTCAGGGATGCTAACACATGTAGCAGAAGACCACAACTGTTGTCATTTAAACACAGAAATCTAAAGACCATTCTCTCCAACCGGATCCCTCTCAACCACATCCCTCTCCAACCACACCCCTCTCCAACCACACCCCTCTCCAACCACATCCCTCTCCAACCACACCCCTCTCCAACCACACCCCTCTCCAACCACATCCCTCTCCAACCACACCCCTCTCCAACCACATCCCTCTCCAAACCCATCCCACTTAAACCATATCCCTCTCCAACCACATAATTTTCTAACCACATCCCACTCCAACCACATCCCTCTCCAACACTATCCCTCTCCAACCACATCCCTCTCCAACCACATCCCTCTCCAACCACATCCCTCTCCAACCACATCCCTCTCCAACCCCATCCCACTCCAACCACCAATCTCTTTTCATCCACCCAACCCTCCAAGAACACAACCCTACAACAACACAACCCCTCCTCCAACCCTCCCAGAACACAACCCTCCTAAACCCCAACCCCTCCACCACATTCTGGCCCAACCCCATGTATGACAGCGCACCAGATACAGTGAAAAGTAACAATGATAAAATCTTGCCCTTTGATAAGAGTGAAATGGTGCTGGGCTTTTATTGGCTCTTACCTGATGGATTGAGCAGTCGCCAGGTGATGGATGGATCTGGCCTCCCATTGGCTAGACAACTCAATGTCACGTTGCTGCCTTCGTTCACGGTGATGTCTTCCGAAACTTTGTAAATGTTTGCCGGCACTGTAAGAGAAAGTGACATCAGTCATGTATTTGATTGAAAGTGGTTGTGGTGAACACAGGCAGGAACAAATATAATTTGAAGCAGATTCCACTCTAACAGACTAATTGTTTGATTAGGTTGTATGCTGGACAAACAAAATTAATTGCAATACCACAGTACTTTACATCCAACATACTTGAGCAGGCACAAGAAAACAAAGTGTTACAAAAACACATTTAGTTGTTAAACACAAATTTTGTAGATGCTTGATTTTATTTAGAATTGCATTCAATATGAAGTGTATGTAGGCATATATTTTTTTATAGTATGTCACAATAAAAAATACATGTTCTGGTCTATGTACTGGTCTATCGCAAGAACAGGAATAACCATGAATTATTACAGTAGTGTAGAGGCAATTAAATATGGAAATAGTATGAAAAATGCAAAAGTCCCAGTCCCCAAACCCTGAACAAAAACAGATTTCCTAAAAGGTTGAACTCCCACTTTAAAATGTTACGAAAATATTATTACAACCATATAAAAATGTATAATAAAAATAACTAACTGTTAGTAGTACAGTAGTATGTAGGACGATACTTTTAACCAACTGCATGATAAGATTGTAGACCAATGACTGCTCATCTGGGAAAGGTGGTGGGATCCCAATCACTAACAGCCAATCTGGTACAATATCTTGTCATTAGGTTCAAAATGCCCACATCAGAATCAGCTTTATTGCCAAGTAAGTTCTTACCCATACAAAGAATTTGCTATTATGGATCACTAAGGGGAAAAAAATCATCTTAAAAAAACTAGAATTCCTTAGAGATCAACTAATATCTTTAAAATATATAATAAAATATAGCAAGGGACCATAAATGATGTGAAGTGCAATGTGATCTTAAAACTTGAGCATTTATTTAACAAAAGGTGAAATCACATACAAGCATTGTGCAACAACAAGGCTTTAGAGCACATTTGTCACTTTGACGCACAGTAAATGCTCTAATTTCAGTACAGCTGAATGTAAGTATTGCCATGTTAACTCAACATGCTAGAAGGAAAGTCTAAAAAGCCACTTTAAATGTTTATATACCTCAACCTAAACCATTAGCCAGCACAAGTTTAATCAAACGGAAATGTTAGGTGCTTGACTTTGACTGATGCTACGAAAATCCAAACATTTTTCATCTGAATGTAAGGTTTAACAGGTTTCCTACCTCTCAATTCTGATTTAGTCTGTGCCCAATCAGATAGAAATAAAGAAAGCAAAGTGCAATCCACTTTAACATTGGTCAGCATTCAGCAATTCGACCGTAATCAATCTGAGTGCACGCAGAGGGCATAAATAACGGTGAATGGGAACAAAACCTGGGTCAGATGGAAGTAGGGGGGTTCATATGCAGATCTTTGCCTAAAACTAATGGCGGATGACTGCTACGCTCAGTTCTAATGTTCTAATGGATACCGTGTTTGAGCGTCCATATAATGGGTACTCATGGCAAATGTGTTCAGTAATACATCACAATGAAAATGATGTACTTCTGTTATTAACCTGTACCGTGTCACTGTGCTACTGGTCTGGTTGTCCATCCCTAAAAATTTCCCTTTGCCCAAATGTCCTTTTTGGCACTTTAGCTTCTAATGCATCATTCCTTAATTGATGCCGGACAGTTATCCAGAGCCAACACGGGTCGTCCCTTTGATAGCACCTGACAACATAGATCTTTTAAATGCCAGACAAAAGTATTAAATGAAACCATACAGAGTTATGGCCAGGGTAAAATGATCACAGGAAGTGACAATGCGTTTTTCGATATGGGAAGGATTGAAGTGACAGGGAATCCAATTGCTTTTTCCTCAAACAAGCTGGCTGAAAATATCAATGCTCTGATTGGCTGAATAAGGACTAGCATTAATCCACAGCAGGCCAGTCGCACTGATAAAAATGAGTTTAAAAGGAAACAACAGCCTCAGATGGATAAACCTGTCAACTATCTAAACAGAAATAGTCAAGGTGGTTTATGAGTCAAATGAATACAGAGTAAGCCATTTCATTTCAACATAGGGGCGATAGCTCCCAGCAAGGATTGTAATCTTAGTCATGGGTCAACCTTCAAGGAACAATATTCGAAAGGGCATTTTGTTATAACAATTTTCCCTGGCTACCCAGAATTCTGTTGCGATGAACAAGCAACGTTTGCCTAGAGAAATACATTGCAATTTTGTGGTTGGATGGTCGATCAACTGTACCTTTACTCAGTAAAACTTTTTTTGCATTTAAGGTAACACCCGAACAAATTAATCAATGGGCAAAAACACAGGTGTCAAACCGGTTCCACTGCGGGCCGAGTGTCTGCAGGTTTTCGCTCTCACCTTGTACTTTATTGATTTGTTATGTCACTAATTTGTTATGTTCGACCCTCACCTGGTTGTTTAGGTCTGAACTGGGAACCAACTTACAGGAAAAAACTAAAACCTGCAGACACACGGCCCTCCGAGGAACCGGTTTGACACCCCTGGGCTAAAATAATAAATTATTTAGCACTTTTAAAATGTAAATGTAACTGTAATTTATTAGCATTTTTATAAATATGAAAATTATTATGTCACACTTTTGTTCTTCAGTAAACATGCTCAATGTTCAACGAAATTTCGGTAAATTATTTTGAGTCAGCTTATCCCCCACAGACCTAATGAGATCCTAGAGGGAGATATTTTGCACAAATACATTGACCTCTGTTTAAACTTTGATTGTAAAACATCAAAGCCTTTGAAGCACAAGGAATTACAAGATAATTAGCAGAAGCGTGTTGCAATACAAACCCATAACCTAAAAATCAGCTTTGGGCTTTTCCTGGATTCTTGTGATTCAAACCATCAAGGGAGCTGGCGATGATCAAAGTCCTATAACGGTCCACCTCACAGAGGCATAAAGGAACTGTGCCTCTGGTGTCACATATGTCCTGATTACGTTGTTTACCGTCAAGCCATAGCACTTTAATCTCAATACAACTTTTATTTTAGCCAAATATGGTCGCAGAGAGAAAGGCTCGACGGGATTAGTTGGAGATCCCCGGGGCCATGTTTTCTGGCACGGGCAACACGTCGAAGCATTACAAGGCACAATGAGTAGTGGGTGAATTGTGATGAAATAGGTGCAGGAACTGTCTTTCTCCAAGCCGGTTCATTAGACTGGGCTGTCACAGCCTTCTCCTAGCTAAAGGTTTTGAATCGGCTACCTGGTTAGTGTGTAGTCTGTCATTATTTTATGAGGTAGGAACCTACTTGCTGCTGAAACAATGTATCTCTGTCTCCTCAGGCAATAGCCCGGCTCACACATACACACACACACCCACACCCACGCGCACACACGCACATACACACACACAGGGGATTTTGTTCCCATCAATGTGTGAATCTGGGGGGAAAAATGACAGTCCTTGGATACTGTGACTTCAGATACCACTCAAGGTTTAATTAGAGCCACCACACATCTGTCAACTAGGTCATCCAATTATGGTCCCACGTTCTTCTCCTTTTCGGGGCCAGTTTGAGCCAAGAGTCAGAGGTCAGGGACCTCAGGTTTTTTTTTGTTTGGGCTTTTAGGGGGGCGGGTAGGGTGAATGTAAGAAGAGATATTCCCAGTTTCCCACAACTTGGGACAGAGCATCCTAATCTTGATGTGTGCCGTCACGCTGGTAGGATGAATTCCCAGATAGCAGAAATAAAAACCAAGTGAAATCCCATCATGAATGCCCAGCCCCCTTTTATATATATATTGCAGATCCAGCCTTGACTCTTTTTTTTGGTAAATAAGATGACTTGTTTTATCAAGGAACTGGTAGCCAATCAACATTTTCTCATGAACCATGTTGGTACATCCCTCCGGACAACTCTGGCACTGACAATGCATGAAATGAGGCTTCCAGTTGAATAAGAAGCGAAGATGACAGCATTTCTCAGACTTGTCTCGTGTTCTGCCTCAAAATACTCGATGGTCACGCGAAGACCACGTCCTGTCCGGGCCTACTGTCTCATTACAAAATGACACACTCAAGCTACACTTTAGATTTGTTTGTCCAGCACCCATTCCTACCGAAGAGTCCATTTTGTATCCCGTTAATTAGTCTGAACAAAAATCTTTTGGACTAGCCCGCTAACAAGAACTGCACCCCACGTTGGCTCAAATCAATAGGCAGATCAATAACGCACTGTAGTGCAGTCTGAAACGACATCCGCTTACCAAACAACTGCTTGTGTTTCATTGCACACCAGTCAAACCAGAGTTTTTCACCATACCAACTGTGCTCTGTGGGCTGCCTCTTCTGATCCTCCACCCCCCTACCGCCTGCCAATCATATCCTGATGTGACATTTGGCCCTGGTGAGTCACAGGCCTAACCGTTGTCGAGGCAATTAGGTTTAATTAAAGCGTAATCACAGGAGTGTCCGCGGAAGCGAGCTCCGCCGTCACGACCAGCTGCCAATTACTTTCCCTACGCTGGCAAGGTTATTGTACCGCAAACTTGATGACAGAACGATCTCCTAGAAGTTGTGAGAACTCCAAAATGTGATTGCGTCACCTCAAACAAGCCAATGAGCGGCTGACGGACGTCTCCCGACACCTTGACCCAAACAGGCAATCTGTTACAGTGGAATCAGTGGGAATGACAGCCAGGCAATCTGGTCCGCTGGAGGGCCCTGAACTAGAGGCAACCGTCAATTTAGTGTAGCTTCTTGAGGACGGTGCCTGTTGTGCTCACTGGTTAGGAAAGCGTGTATGCATATGTCCTCACAATTTCAGAAGGCCAGAGGACAAATACAAACACTAGTAGTCTCTTGAACAGTCTGTCTGTGTAAGGGAACACTCAAAAGGAAAAAGATGAGATGTAACATTTTCAATCTGTTGCCAAGAAAATTATATCGGCTAATCCCCTCCCAAAAAAACATTGTCTGAGAAGTAGAAGCTTGTGATGCAATATATCGTGAATTTGTGTTTCTGCTTATGACCATGATTAATTGGTCGTAGACTGGTTAACTTGTTGTTTGGTCGATGGGAGTGGCTACTACGACTATTTCCCTAACTGAAAAAAACGGTTTCCTTATAACAATAAAGGTAGCAATGCTAACTTGTGTGATCCTAGAGCTATGGCTGATATTTCTTCCAGCAGGGCAAGAATCCCCCATGCTAGTACTTCGTAGTTGGAAGAGGTGGCAAACCTCTAACAGGGTACTGCATGGCATAGAGCTACTGAAAGTGGGTGCCTCTGCAGGTCTCAACGTACACTTTTGGCAGGAATACAGGAGTTGCTTGTCGCTGCTCCACCAACATAATTGTTGCCAGCCACACTCCATGATCTAAACTAAAGCTCTTTCAAAAACTCTTTGAAACTTTCAAAAGGAAGAGAGGATATCAAGAGCAACTAATGCCCATTAAAAGCCCTTTGGAGCAAGGCTTTCTGAGGATGTGGAGAGATACTCGGAAGCATTTCCTTCTTGCCAGATAAAGGACTACTTGAGGACAAATCTCTGATTAATTAAAATGTTGCCTTTCTTTACAGATTTTCCAGCGGAGGGCAGAGAGGTTTCTACGAGGACAGAGACTCGTAAATCATACAAATGAATAATTGGGTGTTTGTGCTGAAAGAGAGCCACAATGAGAAAAGGCAGTATCTCTAACAAGCTTTCCAACGCCCCAGTAGAGAGAAAAGCCCGGGCTGTGGTTGTGTGGTGCCCACTGAGCAGGAAGTGAAGAATTGTTGCGCTTTATAAGGTCTTTGAGCTGGAACTCTTATCTACGGTAAACAAAAACGAATGTACCGCAAGTTCAGAGCTTGGTGCACTTCTACCTTGGCCATCTTCCACATCCTACCGGAAAGCGTTCCAACAGAGGATTCAATTTCCATTCCGTGATAATGAGGGAAAGGATAATGAGGAAACAAAGAAAGGACAAGACAGCAGGGACGAAGACAGACTCTTGGCTGTGGCTCGCCTTTTTAGATGAACTTGGGTTAAACACCTCTTTAGCTCACTTTGATCTGTCATCCTTAAAGGATCGAAACACACACCTGTGTTTGTAGAACGGTGTTGCTCCACACTGAACACATTTAGCTCATTGAATACACCTGCCAATGCAAATGGTCTATTGCATTGTGCTGCAAACTCAGTTGGCACATACTTTTCCTAAAGCGGGCGTAGAGCCAAAATGAGTGAATCTTCATTCAGATTCCCCAAAAACCCAGGAGTCAGGAGAACACAGACAAGGTTTGTAGAGAGCCATGGCCAACATGCAAAACATGTTACAGCGATGAGCATCGTGTTCTGCAACCGTTTCTGTCCCAACAGTTTCCCGGGTTTCTGGATGGCTGGGCCACGTTGAAACTGGTTGACCCATTATGAACGTAGGCTCAGGCCACAATTCTACAGTCTGGTGTGGAGCGGCTTCTATGCAGAATGTACAGTTACGATCTATGGACGACCTGCTGGTTTAAACAGACCTAAAGACGCTCCGTCATAACATACACTTCCTTTTTCTTCATCATTATTAAGTGTAACAAATGATTTTTGTTTTAGGACTTTTGCTGTACGCAGTGCTCCCGTTACGTTTCTTCATTACGGACTGGATAACGGATTCAAAACACGTCACTTGTAGATGTTTCCACTTTACCAATTCATCCATAGATAAGCATTCCCGTGTCAGTTTGTGACCAAACACACACTGTACAGCTGCAGATAAGTAGAACTGGAGTGTGTGGTTTGGAGAATGGATGTTTAATTGCTGGTTGTCTATTTAAATAGAAACATTCAGGACTTGAAAATGAATGTACAGGCCAATGAGTCTAGGAAACACCTGCATTTTCAGACTCCAACTCTTTTTTTCCAGCAAACATTAGTCCGGAGACTAAATGAATCGAACAGGTTTCTTCTGCATGGTGAAAATACAAAATGTACTCCCAACTTGCTTGACAAAACAAATCTCGGTGAACTAACGCCTAACAATGGCCTGGTAAATGAGACTAAGCATAACCAGCGACTAACACAATCTAACAAGTACATAGCATGTTTGTAGGCGTAACAACACGCAAGTGCTCCTGGTTCAGTCTATGACATTTGAGGAGCATCAGTGGGACGGCCAGCCCTTTCACAGCTGGCATCAGGAGTGGGAGCAAGGCCCCACAGAGCAAACTGCCGGTGCTGAAATCCGATCAGTCGCCAGATGGGACAGGAGGCCCGTGGCCCCGGTCAGCACTCCATTCCCCATAAATAACGGGGCTCCACTTATTCTCTGAAATGCATCAGCCTTTCCCCTGAAGCCCCACTGACGTATCTCAATGATCGCGCGCTGTGTCTGCCCACATTTCAATGCACAAGGGGGCTCTTTCTGTAGTGCGTCAAAAAAGATTAAGGGAGATCTCTGTATTTCCCGGTTTCAAGCCAGCCAATGAGAAAACGGAAGACCAAATTGTCTCTCTTAGTAAATCGTCAGAGAGCCACTTTGATTATGCGCTTTTACGACGCATGTGCAGTGTTCTAGCCTGCCACACACCCCCACCTCCCATCCCGTCAGTGAAATAACGAGCACGGAGAAGCCCGGCGTTTTCCTCCAGGGGTGGACAACTAAGGCACGCCCACCAGGCCTCTCGGCGGCAGAAGCAGCATTGCCGCCCCCAGGATGAGAAAAGTGGTAACGTATGCCCGACGACGGCTCGGCAACACCAAGCTTTCTAGTAAACCCGAGGTGGGAGTGGGAGGCGGCTTTCTGAAGCACCGCCGAAAGGTTTTCCGATTGTCCCGTGATAATTGCTAAAGGTCAGTATCTCCATCCCTGTGCAGACTTTAAAGCAGTCCTCCTTACATCCGACCTCCCGGCTTCCTCTCCCTCTGCTCCTCTTTAGAGGGGCTCGCTGCCCACCACATTCTGCGTGGCGCGTGATGCCGTTCACCGGCAGAAATAACAAGCCGTTGCCAAGCCGGGCTAAATGTGGACAAGGCCGTTGTGGAGAACCTCTTCTGACTCCACATAAAGAAATAACTCCGGAGCTTCTGGCTGACGGTGATGGAGAACATTCTACACTTAGGGACACTAAATAGATTTTCAGAGCAATCTTTTTAAAGACAGATATGAAATTAATGTCAATCAATTCCTCTCGTCAACTGTCAAAACATAGTATAGGCAGTTGGTTCTAAATGTTATCTGGAAGGTGACAGTTTCTACCAGGGTTACTCAATTCTTACCCTTGTCCTATGAGGTCCGGTGGATGCTGGGGTTCTGTCCTACCTCATCGTTAATTGCTCCTACTTGGTGTTCCAGGTCTAAATAGACAACTGATTGAAGGGTTGCAAGAAGAAAACATAGCGGATCTGACCATTGAGAAGTTTGAGGGGTCTACTGTATATGATTGTTGGGGCCAGTTGGGGATTTGAACTCTAACCTTGAGCCCAGTGGTTCTCAAACCTTTCCTGGGGGCCGCCTTCTGTTGTTGCCTGGAACTAGCACACCAGATTGACCTAATCAATGGCTTCATGATTGGTTGACAAGCTGGAAAAGTCTCTTTGTTAAATTTTATATAGAGATTAAATGATTTGCACATCATTGCATTTGGTTTGTATTTGCATTTTTATTTGGGGTTATTAACAATGCACTTGGTTTTACTATGCAGTCTTACTCTTAATGTCTGATGTCCCTGAATGTGTTTCTTGGCTTTTTTTTAATAAAAACGCAGTAGTTCAAATCTAGACCTGATTTGTTAACAAAGATGCTGACATTAATTTTAAAGTAACCAAATCAATCCTGATAGAAATCAGCTGACAAAGCATTGCCGTTTGCTGCACCAGATAACAGCTTACTGCTGCCTGGAGACGATCACGGGATCAATTATATTGACAGACTTCAGTGGTCTTAAACATTTGGCAACCGGCCAGCATACACAGGTCAACACATTACTCCTGACACACTGTCACACTAATAAACTCTGGAACAGTAAATTCAACCAATCACAGAGAGCGTGGACTCGCTGGAGTTTTGCCTAGATAGAAATGGACGAGGTCGGAGAAAACCCCCTCCGTGCTACGATCTGCATCGCGTGTTCCGACCCCGTCTTTAAGTGACAATGCTGTGAGCGGCGAGTTCACGGCTTTACTCAGAGCAAATTTACTTTGTCTGATCATTTGTTTTCCAATTACACTGGCGTCGCCGCTAGCCCAGAAGGTGTCAGCTTGGGTTACATGAATATGGTGTCCCCCAGCTAACTAGACCATAAAGGAAATGTGGCTGCTGTGATTGGAAGCATTTTCATAGCAATAAAGTTGAAAAGTAAATACTATTCATTCCGCTATTTGTCCGCATGGTTTTTGGAGTTTCTTGTTTTGTGGTGTTGACAGGGAAACAATACAGAGACCAGTATACTCCTGTTGACATTTCCCTGCTGAAATAAATGCATGACGTGATATTAAGGGGGACACACCGAGACCGATGTGACTTACAGACGCCCACGATTCCCCGTCCTATATTCTACAACCACTTGGCTTTAAACACGTCTGCGGTAAAAATATCTGGCATTTGAAAAGCAAAATTAATTTAATTCTCAAATCACAATTTCTCTGATCTCTTCGGGCTGCCTTGTCAACTCATTTGTCATTCTGTTATATATTGTCGTATTAACAGGGACTAAATGAGCCGGCGGGACGGAACAAACAGATCTCATACGTAGCATGTAGAATCAACGCTCTGCTCCAAATGTCACATTAGTCGGGAACACTGTGAGGCTAAACAGATAGATGGGGTCACTATGCTCTAACCCAGCGATCAAGCTGTGCTACGTCAACACCCTGGGATTCTGACTGGGAATCATTTGCTGGTCCAACAGATCCCCTGTGAACACGGCAAAAGTATATATTTACTATTGACCTTTCACGGCTAATAATAGATCAACTCTTTAGCTCATTACGGTGAACAGATGGTGTTCCCCTGTAGCTTTCATGTGGAAGAATGTTACCTTGGGATATCTGCAACTTCCTCCTACTCACGTGACTGTTAGTCTTGGGTTATTTTCCTATAGATCTCGTTACTATTAGAGGTGTCGTGTCGCAATATGAGCAAGTTTTACAAAGAAGGAAAATAATCTCTGCCGTGACAAAATTTTAATTGTTAATTGGATTTGAATGAATTAAATAAGGTTATTCCGCTTTGGGAAATACATTTTAATGGAAAATACAAACTTTAACAGTCTTTAAACGTTGAATATACACTATTAGTTAGGAATTTCTGAGATGCTGGTCTATTCCTGCAACAACAGGATGATACCAAAATCGAACTCAGTCAAAATCATAGTTGCATGAAATGTTTTTGCATGACCTATTGTTACAGTATCTATATCAATTGTTAAATTTCCAATTGTTACAGTATCTATATCTATTGTTAGATTTCCTATTGTTACAGTATGTATATCTATTGTTACATTTCCTATTGTTACAGTATCTATATCTATTGTTACATTTCCTATTGTTACAGTATCTATATCTATTGTTACATTTCCTATTGTTACAGTATCTATATCTATTGTTACATTTCCTATTGTTACAGTATCTATTGTTACATGACATCATATTGCATAACCTATTGTTACATTTTCTAATGTTACATTGTAGCATTAACCATTTCTGCGCACACCAACTCACTAATGTGCCACCCTTTAGCTTTATTTCCTCTTCAGGTTGGAAGTACAAGTTCACGGACATAATGGCAAACGCCTACTGTAAAATACTTTCAGGTTAAAATCTAAAAATGGAATCTCACAAAGAGGGCACCAGATCGACATTGTGCCAAAGTAGCTTTCCCCACAGTGTGGGCTGTTGATAGTAAGCTCTTGACAGCCAAAGAGAACTCTGTGTCAGCTGTCCAGACAATATGGAAGACACGGAGATTACTGAGACACACAGCTTTGGAGGGCGGATGGGAAATGACGATGAGCTGTCAGTCCTGAGACCACAGACTACATACCAGGCCAGGACACTAAAATGACCTTTTCTATAACTTTCAGTTCTATTTCTTTGGCAAAAATACAACTGACAGATTGATGAGTTCATTAGGCATTTACAGGTGGTTTACCGAGCGATCGTTCAGTGGAGTGATATGATTAGCAGGTGGTGGCGCGTGACCTACCTTGGACAATGAGATAGACGTTGGAGGTCTTGGACTGCTGTTTGGTCTGAATGGAGCATGTGTAGGAGCCCTCGTCGTACACGTCCACCTTCTGAATGCGAAGGCTGTACTCCAGCTGACCCTTGTTCACCAGTTCCACGCGAGGGTCCAGCGACCACTT
Organism: Novumbra hubbsi; assembly: GCA_016801125.1. Lineage (NCBI taxonomy): Eukaryota > Metazoa > Chordata > Actinopteri > Esociformes > Umbridae > Novumbra > Novumbra hubbsi. The sequence goes on along the minus strand of JACXGK010001550.1, from coordinate 21,144 downwards.
GTCCTCGCCGGCGAAGATGATGTTGGATCGGTTGAGCCAGGCCACCTTGGACACCTTGTCATCCACGTAACACCTGGAATGAAAGATGTCAAAGGAATTCAGTCCATTTAAATAATGGTGGAGGCATTCACGCGAAGTATATTTAGGGAACAACGATGCCGCGCTATGTGATGTCATACCGGTTTGTCTTATATACTGGGGTAGTTTGAATCCTGAATGCTGATTGGCTCTGCCATATGCGACCATGTATCGTCAACAGTACGGCTATGTGCTCTGTCCAGGTCCTCTGCAAAGCATCGTGACTAAGGACAGCTCATGGCTGGAGTATATTGGCCACACAACACACCCACTTGTGTATTATTGCTTACCTATATCACTGCTATCAGCCAATTAAGATTCAGCATAAGCACCCAGGTAATAAATAAAAACGGTCAATATACACTTTATGTAGGTTAGAGGACGACCAAAGGCCAGGGAAATGTTCTCAAAATGACTTCTAATCCGACAGCTCTCAGAGGGATGACTAACAACGTCAGTTACTTCTCGTCTTTCCAGTTCCCCACGTGTCCCCCTTTCTTCTGATGAACACATCTAAGTGAACAGCGACGGTTTGCCCCCTGATGAAGAAAGACATCTGTATCCGCCTGTTTACTTCAGCTTGCTGCAAGCTGTCAAATGTTTATGCCAAGTGTGCCGTAAACGGCGCGGTGAGTGAGAGCGCATGCTTAATGAATAAATGTAAATGCCAGGGGACACCCGAACCAACCAGAATTGATACCATCTGTAACGTAACCTGGCAGACGACATTGACGAAAATGCAAATTGGAAAGTCAGCCGCTGCACACAGCCAATTGGGTATTTTCAAAACAGAACGAGAATTAGATAGTGGAGCAGAGGTTGTCTGACAACGGCCCAGAGTGGTTCTTGATGCATTCTGGACTGTCATATTGAAGGTAACTATCGTTTATGGAGGGTCGCCATCATCTTAACAAAGCCCAGTCCGTGAAGAGCACCTCAAAATTAAATTGCTGACTTAGGAACTGTTTTCTTCCAATCAAGGATAATATTAGATTCTGTCTTGGTTCTGTATGGAAAGAAAATAATATTTGGAAGAGCCATGTACTCCTACTCTTAGACTATTTAATACAGTAGGAGGTTTCCTAACATAGTTCATAATCATAGATTTATACAACACTCAGACAAAGCATCTCTTACTAAACTTTTTGCCAACACCTTTATCAGCATGCAGGAGCAATTTCAAACACTGCATCTGTTACATTTCATTATTCAATCGAGGTGGACAGCATAAGTCTTGTCAGAGGCTTGTTTACTCCTGAGAAGCGGGACCCCTCCCCTCCTTGGCTTCCAGACAAATCCGGGTTCCCCGTCCTCCAATCAAAATGGCCCTGGGTGTCCAGTCAGCTGACTAGAGCGACACGGGAGCCCATTTGCTTCCTTGCTGCGTTCCACAGGCACCCGCGCTAACAACCTGCTTCCCTGGAAGGCGAGCGTCTCCCGGCTCCTACTTGCCTCCCTTCCTGTCTCTAAGCAACCCCCGCTTAGACAAGCAGCCCGGCGGCGGCCGGGTGGCAAGGCGGGTGGTTTGGCACCGGCCCGGAGGGTTTGACGGATGCCTGTGTAGCCGAGCGTACCCGAGGTGGGCCGTGACCATGCCGCGGGGCTTGCCGTGGGGGGAAACTCGAGGCTCGCGGTGCAGGAAGCTGAGGATGAGTGGGAGACTAATGAGGGGGGAGATCTGCCAGGCTTTTGGCAGGCGCCTCCCTCCCCCGACACTCCATGTCCTCCTTCCGAGCTCCTCTAACACCGCGGGACTGGACCCGACCACGGGTTGGCGTGTTTCTGGGGGCGCGGGGACTAGGATAATCACGGCATAATCACAGCCGCTTTATTGACGTTGATCGATGGTGATAAATCCCTTTAACACAGTTTTGATGAGCCGACGGAGTGTTGTGTTGGCTGATTAAGGGCATACTCTTTTTCTGGTTCAAGCTTTGCGTTTGCATGTGGCACACAGGGAAAAAAATAAATAATCAATGTCAGGTCATATATTGTCCCCTTTCAGCCTCACTCGCCCCAGATATGTTGTCGGTAGCAGGTTAACAGTATTTCAGGGAAGGTGCCAGTATACTCAGAGGACATGGCTTGGGGAACCGTGCGTTAACTTAAACAGTATGAGAAATGAACTTCTTTAGCAGGTGCGATACCAAACAGACAGCCATAAACGAATGCCAACGATAAAAAAATGGTCTGTCTATAGAGGACAAATGATTTCACAGGGTCATTAACCACTAGATGATTTGAGTACATAATAATACACCTTGTAACTAACACTTCTGCCTTATTTTTTTGTTTTTACACGCCCAAGAAAACATTGACATACAGTGCAGGACCAGAACCCATGCAAAAGTGGAAATTAAGCATTTAAATGTGAGAAATTAGGGCCATTCCAATTCTAAGCTCATTTATATCGGTTCCACACTACTGAGAAGACAGAGAATTGTGAGGCTCACATTCATTACTTCAAATAAACATGTGATGTTCTTGAGGATTGCTTGTGAAATCCATATTCAAGACAAATACCAATAATCCTTAGGGACAAGATGGGATCATATTTAACACATTGGTTAGTTTGATGTTAACTATTTTAACCAATAACACCTTCATTTCATGACCCATCTAGTCAAGGAAAACTCACCTAGCTTTATTTAACCTCAGTAACATTTCTGCCTGGTCCGTTGATATGTATCGCTAGCTAGCTGTGCAGTACCAACCAAACAGCTTTCTGTAGAAACCACCTGAAGGCAATGGACAACTACAGAAATGTTTCTAGTACAGAGGAGATGTTCTTCTGGTTGAAGTTGGATATTAGTAGTGATGTAATGAAGGGTTTACAGATACGACACACTGCCATCAGAAATGGAGGCGAAGGTATCCAAGTGGTAAAAAGAATGGCTGTTCTTTCAGTTCCTAAAAACTATGATTTATTGTTATGGTTCTTAAATGTCTAAAAAAGTAAAAAAGTATCTAATTTGGATGCATACGTTTTCCAGAATGGTAACTGTCATTGGCATCCTAATATAAATAACAATACAGTGGATTTCAAGCACCTTTCAAGAAACCCATGGACACTGTACAGCAAAACACCAAAGCACAAAACATGAAGAACCAGAATGAAAGAAAGATAATAAAAATATGAGGCAGCACTAAAGCTACCTAAGGTTCAAGCCACACAGGGGCAAAGCCAGCATGAACAATCATGTGTATAAAAGGGTGCTGATCCGAGTTGAGGGGGTCGGAAGGGAGAGGGATCCACAGTTTAGAAGCCACAACCCTCAATGCCCGGTCCCCCATGTTACAGTTGTGGGAATGGTGTGAAGTCTAGTGTGATAAGAGCAGAGACATCCTGTGTAGCAAAGGCAAGTCAGACTGACATTTTATTACTATTTTCTGCAACTATCAGGGCACAAACAACGGATCATTATTATGCTTTAAATTTTAGGTTCAAGCAAAACGCTGAGTCTGAAGCTTTCATTACCCACAGCTATTGTTTTTAAAACTGATCGAATGGGCCTCACGTCACTGCTTCCTATCCTGTCATAATCTTGGCCAACCAATCAGTAATGTGTTGCGCAATTTGTTGGATACTTCATTACCATTACCAACCATTAAGCTCAGGGTTCACACCTTAAAAGATGAGAAAGAATAAGGACCAGAACCAGACACCCATCGCCCCCCACCGCTCTCTCTGTTCAAATTCTGGCCAAGTCAGGGACACATGGGCTAATCCGTGAGAAGGATTCAAACCCTGTGCTCGCAATGATACAGCTAAATTCAAGGCATTGACCGGACTATTCACGTTAACATTATTTAGCAGATGCTCTTACCAAGAGTAACTTAAACTGAAGTCATGATTGTTGTTTAGCAGATTTGTTTTACCTTATCGCCTCAGGGATTAGAACCAGTGACCTTTGGATTACTGATCCAACGGTCACGAGCACTATCTAAACTACCACCCATAATCCTGTTACTGCACGGTCGCTACACTCAACCACTACCTGTCATAGTAAATGCACTCAGTGTCAATGAAACACAAGTGGCAACACTGAGGAAGGGAACATGAAGAAAGGTACCCTAAATAATCAGGGGTTGCTTGGTTACCTCCAGATGCTCTGTTTTCCTTTCCCAGAACATTTAGCACTTTCTGCTCTATGTAATTCTCTGGCCCCAGATGAAGAAACTGTGTGCTTAGTGACAATAACGCTTTTAGATTGAGACTCTCTTTTATCATCCCTTAAAAATAATACATTCCTGTCATGCACCTCTGTTCTGAATTAAACTCAGACAGTAAATTAACATTAAATAAAGAGATTATTATTAAAAAACATATTCTAGTAACACAGTAGCTGTCTGCTGTTAAAACTGTGAGTCTGGTACACATGTCTCAAAAAAAACCTTGTGGTGGCAAGAAACAAATAGAGCAACTGTGTGACAGATGATAGCACTGAGATCCCTAGTCAGGAGAATGGATGGCAAAACCATCCTACTTCCATTAACACTCCTGAGATGCTCTCTCAGCCTGTTCATGCCCCTCCCTAAAGGTCACTGAACCAGAGACGAACAACCTCTCGCCTTACATTAATTAATAAATGGACAGGTTTTAAACTGTACATTAGGAGAAAAAAAAAATCTGTAAATGCTCACTGCGTGATCCCAAGGGAAAGTCAATATGAGACTAATATCATACTATGAGGTGGATAATGCACTACAGAGGGGGGGTGTGGCCTGCAGACAAATCGGCTAGTGAAGCCGACCACTTCACTGTGAAACGGGCGGTAAGGCTGTGGGTCTAATAGCACTGGTCACTTAACCCCCAGCCAATTGTTCTGGTTTACAGGCTTCTTATTTCTAAGACTGGACGCGTACAACTGGCATCTGCCTGGCATGTTGGTTAGAAAAACCCCTCAAGCCTAAGAATACATTTTAATATTGTTAAAATGGATTATTCACATAGCTGTTGTCTCTAATGTTTATGAATTAAATACAGCTACAACTCAGATGGACATCAACTGCCTCCTTTAACCGTTGAATCGCTGTTTGGAAAGAATGTCTTGGCTTTAAGAAAAAGTGAGAAATTAGTATTTCACTCTGTCCATCTCCATCACATTAACTGTAATTTCACAAATTGGTGGAGCAGATTGGTGGTAGTTGAACACAATTCTCATCTTGGCAGTATTATCTATCTCTGTTCCATCTCATCATTCTCGGTTATGAATAGATCAATGTTTTTTTTTTTTTTTTTACTGTGTCTTTCTGGCTCCAGCTAATCTGCCGGTAGAAAGCATTCATATGTTGCATTGGATAGCAATTGTGGATCGCTCTGTTTGATCAGATTGAAAGATTCTAGAAATGACGACAGTCACAAAGAAGGTCAGGAGCATCCCAAAAATGTGTTGTACCTTAAGTACAGTTTTTGACAGTGAAAATGTTACACAAGGACCTGACAATTGAATCTACAAACAAATAAATACATCAGTTACACTGAGTGAATGTTTACATAAGGACTTTAGTGGTTTAAAATATAAAACACTAATTCCAGAAGTAAATGGCAAAATATGGACCTAAAACGAAAATAATTAATATGACAGGGTGCTGTTGCTATTTTACATGGTCACCTAAAACCTAATTCCCTATTTGAAATGAGTTGCAATAAAAAATCTATGGCAAATATAGGTAATGACTTAAAGGTAAATGGTTAACTCTCTACCTGATGTCAGTCTTTGGCCTGTCCCTTCAAAAATTGCATTGAAGTGAAAATGCATTACAAAATTTTCAGTGTTGGGGTACATTACTTATAAAAGTATCCACCAAGTAATGATACACCATCATCAGAAACAATATTTGCATTTAGTTATTTAATCAAACATTTCTCAAAAATCAAGAAATTAATTTGTGTTGCAGGTACCCAAACCTAAAGCATTATGCCCTTCTTTGGACCACTGGTCTGCTTGACTTGCACATTGCACACTGCACTTTTATGCACACTGCACTATTATGCACACTGCACTTTTATGCACCCTTCCTGTTTATTGTGTTATACATTTTGTTTACTAACTGTTATGTTTTACTTACTGTATTGTTTTATGTACTTACTGTTTTAAAGTACCACTTATACCACTGCAAATTTCTTGTAGGGGTAACAATTACGTGGCAAAAAAGCTCATTCTGAAATCAAAATGTTCAGGCCAAGCTTATTCAACAGCCCACATGTACAGACTTAATAAATAGATCCATTGCAGTGAGCAATGAAGAACAAAAAACTGCGTTGGCCTTGTAAACGGTTTAACATACCTTCTTAAGAACGAAAACTTTAGGTTCATCGCAATTAGAATTCTCTTTGCATATATACACAAAATCAATTAAAGTGAGATTACTTTATTCAGAGGTGAAAACTTATTACATCTGTTATTCAGAATAATCACATTTATTAACAGGTGATGAGTTATAGGCGAGGGTAATAATGACATAGTCAAATATGTGACATAGTGAAGTGCTTCCCAGACCTGAATGGTGCAGCTCAGCCTCCCGTTGCACAAATCATTTGTCGACGTTGCATATTGTTTTAAAATGAATGGGAGCTGGACGAATAGCTTTGGTAGGTGTAACATGACTTATGCAGGGAAAGCTGGTGCTGCATAAGGGAGTTCAATGAAAAAATTTACCTGTTACGGTACTCGTTACCGTTAAAAAGTAGTCGGACTATTGTAACACGTTAATTTGTAACGCTATACGCCGACACTGTTAATTTTGAAATTGTAGGTGAAATGAGTAACAGGGCCCATTTCTGGCTTCTCACAGTGAAAACAACATAACTTGATTGAATTTCTTGCAGCTTGCGACCAGCTTAGCCTACATTCGGTTCAGGCTGCCCAAGGGAATGTTGGTTCCATGTCTTTGTGTGTGTGGGGCTTCTTTCTGAAATGCTGCTTTGTGTGTGCAACCCTCACTATGACCCCCCCCATGCTTCACACTCTCAGCCCCCCCCCCTCCCACAATGCAACAGGCGAAGCAGAATATGCCAGAAGTGGTGTTCGGGCAAAATGCGCATCACTGTGTTTGAGTGACAGAGAGACCTATGTTGGCTGTCGCCAGTTACATATAATTGAAAAATTGCCTACTCCAACATGTCATTTCACCGGCACTTCACAATCTTCATCCCGATCTGGCCGGCTGTGGTGTAGCTATCACCAAGCCTCGGCAAGATCATTAGGGAATGTGTATAGTTTACAGGTGCTTTTGCCACCGGCCTACGTGCAATACTGCATCTGCTACTCGATAAAAAAACATTTGGACCTAAGGATCCTGCACTGTAATCCTTCATACAAACATGTGTGCTGTCCGCTGCTTTTCTAGTGAGCTTGAACCTCTCCAATGACGTTAATGGCGCAACGTGCTTATGGCAAGGAACCTGTTTCCCCTTGAAGCTAGGACAGCAGTATCCATGCCCATTTTTAGAAAACATCTGAAACCCTACCTTCTCAGAGAGCCTAAAATAGATCCACCAGCCGCCCCCTCTGTTGCGTTTGAGAACTAATGCTTGCTCTGTTATTAGTTTCGCCTCCTTCTCAGCACTGACTTTTGCTGAAAGCTAATTATTTGAGTAGAGTGTACTTACTACTATTGAGTTGTGTGGTTGTTCCATCTGGCTGTCTTTAGATGAAGGCACATCTGCTAAATGAGTAAAATGGAATAAAACTACACACTGTTTTTGTCAAAGGAGTGTGAGGGTATAAAATGCAATCCTTCCCTTTTGTTATCAGACCAATCCAATTCTCACTTTAAAAATGTATTTTCATGCGTAACAGGCTAAACTCAATTTCTGTTGGTAAAAAACAAATGACTGCAATGATCTGTCCTTCCCAATTTGTGGTCAAAGTTCCCCCGTGGCTCAGTCAGATGAACATATTGCCCCCAGTGCTGGGGATTTGTTTCCCTCAGGTGGGCCACTAAAGAAACTGTGAGTTTCTCTGGAAAATAACTTTTCTAAATCGCTATGACATTTCAGATACACTGTAGGTAATTATCCACAAAAGTAGTTTGCATTTAGTGAACAACTTTTGTACTTTAGTTAAACAAACTCTATTTTTGTATGGGTAGCATTAGTCTTTCTCAGCCGCTTCTGGTGTGAAGTCGACGGTATATTGGCATAGCAACGTCCCCAACATTGTTCGTCTTCAGATCCCCAGGAGGAAACACCTCACATTAAATGGCTCACACTGCCAGTAGGAACGGAATGAAACATTTTGTCCTTTGCATCTGGACTCGGAACAATAGCCAGTTTTTCTAATCTCAGACACCCAGTTCTGGCTCAGCCACACAAAGCACAACGTGCACAAAGGTCCTCAAATTTGAAGGACTGTTACGTTTCCTGAGAAATGTCCTCACTAGGGTCAAAAACTGAAAATGTTAAAGCAAGGTGAACGGTGAGCTACAGGTATTGTTTTGGTCAAGGATTTTATGCAGATGTTGGACCCTCTGGGTTGCTCTGATTGGCTCAAGCCACGTCTGATCAACTTCCTCGATGCTGAACACGTGGTTGTCCGCTCTGCCACACGGTTGCTGTTAGCGTCCATTCCACGAATGCAGGGGTCTTCAAGGCCGAGCGCTGGCTTGCTTAATGAGTACCGGATTAATAGTATATTAAATGCATTTGCTCCATCAACATCTTCTTTATATGTGTGCGTGTATGAATTTATTTAGCATGCTTACATATTAGTCTGATCGTTACAGGGTTTATGAAAACTCTAAATGCGTAGATGTTTATGTCACTTCATGATTAAGTTTAGAGTGCTTTGACAATGCATTGAAAATGCAAAATGCCTTATTCAAAGAATTTACGTTTTGTATCAAATCTTTAACATCATAACTTAAACAATAAAAAGAAACACAAAGTATATTGTCTGCAAAAGAGATGATTTGTAAAAGTATGATGTTTTTTTGAGCGCGTAATGATTAAAGTCACTCGCAAACACTGACGGACTGAAAGAAACAAATAAAGACGCTTGTCGAGGAACAGAGATCATGTTTTTAATACACTAAAGGACGCCCGTGGTCTTGATGAAAAGTGCCTTCTACAGCCTGGTTTAAATGGCCAGTCTGACATCCTCAAAAAGCCACGTATGAGACACTAGTGCTGAGTGGGAGAAATAATGAGCATTGTGGGTAATGATCCAGGGAGGGAAGATCCAGCTGTACATTATAAGCCCCCAACATCTCAGCCAAAGTAAATAAGTTTCCCATCTAAGACATGTCCCTTTAATTGCTTTCCGTCTGAGGAGGGCAACAGAAAAGGTGGGGGTCGTATTCTGCTCGGCAACTGAGATAATGTCAACACAGGTCCTGAAATGTGACTTGCGAGAGAAGCTTCTTCCATGTGGGGGGGGGGGGGGGGGGGG
>JACXGK010001550.1:0-11571 GCA_016801125.1 Novumbra hubbsi | reverse complement strand
TTATCCAATAACTCTTTTTAGACAGTATCTTTCACAAGACATTTTATGCCTAAACCATGTCTTTAACAGATTGCAGAGATAGCAACCACCAAAATTCCTCTGAAGTTGCTGATTTATAGTTCACTTGAAGGCTGGCTTTGAAGCACTAGCTCACTTCAAGCGAAAAAAAACATTTTGTGGGCTTCCGCGTTGCCAATTTCTTGCTGTCACAGGTAACTGGGAATTGACTGTGGAACATGTAGCATATCACTGTTAAGTGACGGGTAAATGGGTAATCGCTTTGTGCTGGCGACATGCTCCTGTCGCCTCTTATAAGAACATTGTTCACTCAGGAAAAGTCCCTAAAAACGGAACAGTCCAAGATGCTGACGACACTGAGTATTGGTCCACCAATGTCTTGCAATGTCTTGCCAATGTCTTGCCAATGTCTTGCCAATGTCTTGCCAATGTCTTGCAATGTCTTGCCAATGTCTTGCCAATGTCTTGCCAATGTCTTGCCAATGTCTTGCCAATGTCTTGCCAATGTCTTGCCAATGTCTTGCCAATGTCTAGCCCGGCTTTGGACTGGAGTGGTATAACCACAAACCTGCATTAGACGTTTCAGGCAAGATACCAATGTTTTCAAATACACCACAGTTCTCTTGAGAAGATCCAATGGTAGTCTGTCCCCTGTGAAGTCATTCTTCGAAAGGGCTTTTATTTTGGGGCTTTTCACGCAGAGAAACATAGGCAAACACTGCTATGTTACCGAAGAGGTTGTCCGAAAGGGACATTTAAACTTTATAGGCAACGCATGCGCCTGAGAGCGAAGGACGTGCGTCACGCTGACTGAATGCGGAGGCTGGTGAGAAAAGGGGCCCTTGCTGAGTCTGAGGAAGGTGGCCCAGGCAGCTGGTCATGTTAAGTGTGTATTGTGGTTCTGAATGTGATGGATCAAATGCGATGGACTTTGTTTTTGTACAGTCATAAGACTTTGACCTTAGCATGAAATGTGTCGTTAAGTCCATGACTTCCCTTCATACCACATTAGTCAGGCGCCATCTCGAACGCATGCCTGACCTCCCTCAAAAAGAGAAATGTGTCCGGAGCTGAGACTGGGGAATAATCCTTTTGGCATGAAAGGCAGCTTGGGAGCGCGATGAAATGACAACATCTGCCAAACATTACGGTGAGTATCCAGTTCATCGCGCCTGGCAACGAGTTCAGTATAACAAGTTGTGTATACACTTAATTGCGCCTGGTAACGAGTTCTGTATGACAAGGTGTGTATACACTTAATTACGCCTGGTAACGAGTTCTGTATGACAAGGTGTGTCTACACTTTATTACGCCTGGTAACGAGTTCTGTATGACAAGGGGTGTATACACTTTATTACGCCTGGTAACGAGTTCTGTATGACAAGGGGTGTATACACTTTATTACGCCTGGTAACGAGTTCTGTATGACAAGGTGTGCATACACTTTATTACGCCTGGTAATGATCAGGACAGACAGAGGTTCAGAGCAGTCCTGTACCAGCACCTCTGCTCAGGATGGGCTGTTTTTTTAGATGCTCATTGATTTTAGCCGTTTCAGAAAAAAGACAGGAACTCTGCTGTTCGAGCTCCAAGGGGAAACTGGGCCCATGATTGGGCTGCAAGGACAGAGATGAGCTTTGACCGAGCGCATCAGAAGCTGTCGGGGATTATGAGGTGCTGTTTCAGGTTATGGCAAATTGGGAACATCACTCTACGTGCCCCCCCCCACACACCCCCCCACCATGTCAGTTCCAAGTCCCAGCAAATGAGAAAGCCAGATGTCCCTCCTGTCTGACCTTCTCCTCCAATGGGTGCTGAAAAGGAGACAAGGATTGAAAACCACACAGCTGTGTGTACGTGTGTGTGTGTGTGGCAGTAAAGCCCCCGGGCGGTGGGATATGACCCATGCTCCAGTTAGGTCAATGGCCTATAAAATAATAGACAACAGAACAAGACAGCCAATTCAATTGCATGGCTACAAAACCGACGTCAAAACGTTCCAGCCTCTACACAAAAGGTAAACACAACACAGGCCCATCTCAACAGTTGCGCCCAACAATTAGGTTCACATCTGTCCTGTTTTTAACGGTTTTCCAAGTATTCCCATAGTTTGGAGCATCTGACCGTTACCCACAAAGATGCTGGATAGAATCAGCGCAGGGCAGTTCACCGCATTCCCTCCACTGTCATGGTTAAAAATGTGTTCCAGGTCAAGAAGTATTTTCTATCAAGGTCGGCCAACTACAGCAGAGCTAATGTGTGTACAGTCCCACTCTATTGTCATAGCCTAAGTACAAGACCTCGATAAGCTTTAGGTGGTATTCAGGGTTGGATCGAATGCATTCAAACCCGGCCTTTGTCCAGATAGAGGGGCTTACACATGTTCCATACAGTGGCCTAACATGGAAGTTATTACACTGGGTGCACGGTTGATCAAGAGCACACTGTGTAAGATGGCTTCGGGTGGGAGGTTGGGGTGACATTCCTCTGTCTAAGGTCACTGATTGTTGCTTTCACTATAGTCTGGAATTCAACCTACTATAACAACATAACGAATAAACAGCATAATATTTTAAACTGAATACGAATCAATGTTAAATTAAGTTAAAGAGACGTGAGTGTTCTTCTGAGAGCTCCAATGTCCGGTTTTCTGGTGAAGACAAACACTGTGTTGAAAATGACTGAAAACCTGATCAAATGTTTCTGTATTCTTTTGTCAAACACACACATCTTTGAAAAACAATTTACTTCTTAGTTTGAAGCAAATTCTACTTTCACGGAAAGCCAAATATGTATGACATCCTGGTGTTAAAAGCAGTTTGGTTGTTCTAGAAATCGCATGTTGGGTTTCAATACCCAAGAATGAATCTACATTTTCAATGTGCATTTCTTAATTTAGCTTCGTAAACTTGGTTAAGCTAAATATCCAACCAAGAGCAAAACAAGACTGTGTGAAAAGTAATGACACCTCCTGTGTATGAGGCTTTAGAAAAAGATCACTTTGATATAGCAATGAAACGCTAGTCACCTAGATAGAAAACTATACCGGAGCCAGATAAGAGAATATAAACACCCTGAAACCCAGGGGCCTGGTGAATCACTGACAGTAAGTGGCCGTTGTTTGTCATTTCGAGACACTGTATGTAGAAAAAGTGAGGGTGGATTTCAGAAATGAAATGTTAACGAGTGATGAAAGTGAGTACGATTCAAAAACATGATTGTGTGTGTGTGTACTGTCAGGGTGTAAAGGAGCAAATATGGGGGTGTGTGTTGATGATATGACCGATAAGGTTGGTGTCGATGTGAGGAACTCAGTCTGAAGGTGAACTTGGGGTTCAGAGAACTCTCAAGTAGTCCCATGATGGATTCTGGAGCACAATTTAAAGCACTTTCAGCGCTGGGTCGGTGCAAAGTGAGCTGTTAATCACTGTGACAGTGCTGTGCTTTATGTGTCAACAGGACTGGAAACAGTGGCAGAGAGACAAGGGTAAAATATTGTTATTTCAAAAAACTCTAGAGAACCGGTGACTTCTAACTCTCTCATTCTCGCTGCCTCTCAGAATGAGAAAGCAAAAAAGCGTCATTTTAGCAAAACCTGACGCTTACTGCAAAGCATCCCACTGTGCGAAGGACTTTAAAAAGAAGTCGAATAGACGTTGACAAGGCATCTTTCGAATTATTTTGTTCAGCGGAATAGTATTTACCATTGATTTTGTTTGGCAGATGTTCCTGTGTTCCTAAGAACGAGAGTAAAAACCATGATTTCGAAAAACAATCTCATATAACTATACTGTTGGAAACCCTACAGATAGCGGCAGAGAGACACCCACACACGGTATGTAGACATGTCCCGTTGGATGTGTCTCGAGAATACATATCAGCCCGTGGGCCATAATGATGCGTGTACCTGTTCTAATCAGCATCTAGACAGCCCGTTTTAAGATGGTCTGAACAGAGCAGAGGGTGAGTTGTGAGCAAAGTCGATGCACTGTGAAAAATCTACCTTTTCGCCAGTTCCCTGTTGGTTCATCTGACGGCTACGATAAACTGGTTCACCCAACAGCTACAGAAAACTGGTTCACCCAACAGCTACAGTAAACTGGTTCACCCAACAGCTACAGTAAACTGGTTTACCCAACAGCTACAGTAAACTGGTTCACCCAACAGCTACAGTAAACTGGTTCACCCAACAGCTACAGTAAACTGGTTTACCCAACAGCTAAAGTACTACAGAATATTTCTCTTCAGCAGTCTGATCGGTTCAGTCCTGGCTGGAATATTGGATTTCTTCATATCCCGTGGACATCTTGAAGCAACATGTCTGTAAGCCTTGGCTCTCAGCTTCAAACCGATACTGGCTACTACCTCTGCACTGTCTCTCCTTCATTCACTTCAAGCGATAAGAGAAACTATGAATACACAAAGCCCCATTTTCGTCATCCGAACAGCCCAAAGTTGCCGTTCGCCGATCAGTATCTAAGAGATATGAGAGACAGCCATTATTTTCAAGGCACTGTGCCCAGATCGATGAACGGCTCCCTTTAATGTCAGTTTACGTTTGGTGTCGAGGCTTTGAAAGGAGAATCCCGGCAGGATACATTAAAGGCGGGAGCAGGGATCTCAGGCACCGGGCTGATCAGTCTTATCTCCCTCGCCGAGAACGCTGGGAATTGGACTTCTCATTAAGGCAACATCTAATCCTCTAGGGGGGCCCTGGCTCCCTCCATATCAGCCCCGTTCTCCCACCACGCCTCTAAATTTACTTGAAGTTCTCCAAAGTAATTACCAAAAAGCAATGTTTTCAACCGAGAGATAGAGGGAGGGTGGTGGAACCTGGCAATTATCCCTGTGTGCCTTCCACGGGGTGACTGACAGTGACACCTATTCTCGGTGTAGCCGGCTCCCGCGTTTGAACTAGTTTCAGAGGCTGCAGTCAGCCCTTCTCCCTTTCTGCATTATTAATGGGAGACTGTGTGTGTGTGAGGCACCCGCGTCCTCCGGGGTGAGGCAGAGCGTCCAGAGCTGATTACCCAGCCTCGCATCCCCGTGTCGTGGTGGCAGCTGGACGGCTTCTGCATCAGGCCACAGGCTAATGAAGCATCCAGCGGCGTTGCCGTGTTTGATAGAGCCATCATGGAGAGCATTTGCCAGGCGGAGTGCCGGGGAATGATACACACACACAGGGGTTGGGCCGAGGACGGCTCTGGGAAATATCAATTCAGCAGAAGATGAATTGGAACTGAAGGAGTAAAAGACACTGGGAGTGTAGAAGTGTGGAATTGAAAACCACAATCCCCCTTTTACGAAAACTGATGTCAAATCAATTCAAAAGAATGTTCAAGAGATTGTCTCCATGAGTCCACAGCAAGTGGCCAATGACCCTGGTAATCTAAAGTTGTTCCAATCGTGCAAATTAGCCATAAATGGCCTTTGGTTAAACAAGAAAGTAACTTACTGGAATAAGAACATTGCTTCGCGTCTATGGGGTTGGTTTGTCTAACTCATGAGATTGTGAGATCGGTCTACAGTAACAAATGTACGATGGCAGAAAACAAGACTCCAAAATAGCCACAAGGCACATGACAATGACAGGTCATTAGCATCTCTGCAGACAAAATTGCAGAAAATCCAACCATAAGCTAGGCACGGAACACTCGCCCGTTCCAACCATTGTTTGATGCCAATGGCTTTAGTTTCCCAAAGAAGCCGGCACACAAACAACAGCTTGACTAAATGAAACACAATCTCTACGCACACAACAGCACTATTTCAAATTAGGTTGACATATAAGCATTAGCTAGTTGTCGAATCAACTTAAAGGTCCACCAGACGTTGTGTTGTGTTTATCGTTTTATTTTGTGTTCTGTTTGTGTGTTGCTGGCAGCACAATCAAAGTGAAACTCAAAGAACATTGTGTGTACATTTAGGCCACTTGGCAAATAAAGGGGATTCAGATTCTACTCATGACACTGGGTTCTCTGACAGTAGTAACAAGCCTATCTCTGCCTGACACACTGGGACTGACAGAGAACTGTCTCATGCTGTCTTGTAGCTGTTGCCGTAGTAACGCCCACTGGGACAAGCTGAGATCAGGAAATCAAACTTATACCCTAAAAGATCTGTTGTGTAAAAAAAAAAGAAATACAATCCACATTCCTAAAAATCATCCACTAGGAGTCACAAAAAGATAAAATAACCCTGCGTTTGATCAATAGAATGCACAAGTACTCTGCCCACATTTTTTTAAGGAAACACCAAACTCGATGAAGGAAATATATGAAAGATCAACATATTTACTGTGTAATTCGTCGTGAACAAAAATACATAATAACAAGCAATAGGAACCAAAATCACCAAACGATTGAGGGCTTGATTCAAACTCACATGAATAAAATCTAAATAAACCATTGAAATCACAGGCTGTTCCCACTTGTGTGAATTTCATCACGCCATTCATAATGTGACTCAATAGTGTGTGTGGCCCCCACGTGCCTGTATGCACTCCCAACAACATCTGGGCATGCTCCTGATGAGACGGCGGATGGTGACCTGGGGGATCTCCTCCCTGACCTGGATCAGTGTATCAGTGAGCTCCTGGACAGTCTGTGGCGCTACTTGGAGGCGTCAAAAGCACAGACACATAACGTCCCAGAGGTTCTCAATTGGATTCAGGTCTAAGGAATGTAAGTGGCCAGTCAATGGCATCAAAGCCTTTGATATCCAGGAACTGTCTACACAATTTGGCCATTCCTCCCTCATCCTCTGTGCAAGGTGTTTAGGACCTAGACTACTGACACCCTCAAAGGAGGCCACTTGCATGAAACTCTTCAATAACAGCGGCAAGCTTACATTCACTTGATTGATATACAATATTTGTATTCATTATTTTGTCACTTGATTTTTCTCCCCTTCCAATTTTGTGTGTTCAATTTCAACTCCTCAGCAGTTCAAATGTAAGGATGTGTGTCCTCAGATGCACATTTCATCATATGCGTCATATGAATGGCCTTTGGTCTCCTAGCTCCCAGGGATCCATCAATCCAACGAGGTCAACATTTGCGCCAAGTTAGGTTTGCATGTTGAACCAGTAATGGGGTTGCCGGGCAGATTAACAGACACCGAGTAGCACTGTGGGGTGTGAAAAAATACTGCTTGTGCATGTTTTGCTCCGGAATTGCTTTTTAAAGCGGTTACAAAATCTGATGACGGAAGAAATTTCAACTGATCATGTGAAAATATAGAAGAAACGTACAGTATGTGTACATCACGTTGCATTCTGAGTATGTTAGCCCTCTCCCAACACCAGGGCACGCGTCGCACGTTCATGTTATCAACTCTTATAGAGGAGCTACTAATCCGCTGTTGACATCATTTCTCTTCCTCGTCATTCCAGATGAACAGCATGGGCTATGAATACAAAGACATTAATGTACTCTGTTAGTTTCCAGTAGTGTGCTAAGAGCTAGGGCACAAATGTGATTACAGACCAATATAGAAAATAATTCCGCCCCTCTCCTAACTTGCTTCTTGCTATAAACTTGAACCGACATCATACAGATGTCTAAGTGCATAGCTACCTTCTACTAAATGTTATTTTCATCATCACTGCTGTCACTCCGAGTTTAAGGCAAAGTGTCAATTTAACAAGTTAAGTGCTCTGAGTCAATCAAAGAAGTGCAATCACTTCTCCGTAACACCTGGAGGACTAAATACCATTGCTGGAGGAAATGGGCACATTGAGTATTCATTATTTCTGATAACAAGCCACCATCCAACCACTTGTTGATGTTACCAAGTGTTTCATAGCCCACACTGGACCGTTCATCCAGGTAGTTCATGTCTGAATTGAGTATTACATTTTTTAATAGTGTCTCACAAAGTACCCTCATGACTGAGCTTGACGCTCTCGGCTGGCTTGAGTAAGACTTCTTGACGTCTTCACTCATCCTTCTCGATTGAATCCCTTCCTTCTTGGGTTGTTGTGACCCTCCGGACTCAGCAGCATCTTAAGATTGTGTACCTAAGCACGGCAATCCAAAATCCACATCAGATTTGACTTAAGGGCCACTGTTAAGGCGGAACAATTCCACCCACTCAGAAATCCATGTGAATAACTCAGTACTTTTTCAGACTTTTCAAATGTTTTATTTTTTCATATTACTTGTATGTTCATTTCAGCCAAACGGCACCTCAGCATCTTGTGTCTGCCGGCACATTTTAAACACCCAACATGTATCTGATCAGGTAATCCCATACGTCTGGGAAAAACAAAACACTGCAACTGTCCTGCATATTCCCAATGCAATTAAACCGGTCTGTTGCTGTAAGCAGTGAGATGTGAGAGATGTCTTTCATTTGGTTGGGGCCCATGTATCATTTCTCTTCCACAGCCATGAAGAAAACCATGCTGCAGGTGAAACCACTTAATGTGTGCCGGTGAAAAGAGTCTGGGGAGAAATGGGGTCGAAGTGTTATCACTCCACGCAGGGATGACAAGGAAAGGCTATTTCAGGGACAATCTTTCACATGTCCTCGGGGCTGGTGCGAAGGAAAACTGCCGATGACTCACAATTAGCATAAGCATCCTCTGCTTTGGGACAGCGGCACGGCACTCGCCTCAAGCGTAGAGGAGGAACACACGGCCTGTGGAGGATCACTGGCGTTGGCAATGAAGGGGGGCTTCTTCCAACGATGGGGAGAGGACAGAAGTCTACTGGAAGCTGACTTCATTAAAAGCGTTAAACCGATCGAAGGGCCATTATGCTATGTCACTAAATGCTGAAAAACTAATGGATGAACGGGACATTTGTTTGTAAGAGGGCCATTAACTTTTTGGCTTTCTGACACACCAATTCGGGTTTGTTTTGATTTGCGGCACACTCTAAGGATGTAGCGTCGGAAAAACATGCAGACCAGAAATGACATCTTCTGAACTGTACTTTAATTAGTATGCCCAGTATACCTTTTTGCTAATAATTCGGCACACTCATCATTTTATTATATTTTGGAACAAAAATAAACCACTAAAACATCCACAAAATAATAACAGATTTTTAAAAAAGAATAGACAATCTGTGTCCTTATGATTGAGGATGATCAATATCTACAGGGTGCTAATTCTCCTGCATTTGAATTCAATTATCAGAAGATAATACGAATACGAATAGCTTTATTACATTCTCAGCATCTTATTTCTTTGATTTCGGTTGACTTTCCCCACCAGAAAACGCATTTACATAAAATAATAACAAGAATAAAAATGAATCTACCATTGGCCTTATTGCACTGCTCTGAGGGATCCTTATACACTTATTCATACAGTATCCAAATGAATCTTATCCCTATGTAACCTATTTCAAGGGTCTGGTACATCTGAAAGAAGTCAAGAGTGAGAGATAAACAAAGTGACGTCAAGGCAAGGATGGAGACAAAGCTATGTGACAAGGCTACGAAATATAGAGCTCGGAAGTCTTCTAAATTAAAACACAGCATAACAAAGAAATTAGACAACCGTAATATTGACAGTGATTAAATATAAAGCTAACAAGTGATTTCATATCCCCGGGTGCCCCCATGCAGCCAAATGGAGCCATAGTTCAAACATTAGCTAGATTTATAACCTGTATCATGTGTGCCAAATATAAATCACACTGAGTGATGCAGAAAAAGACAGGCACCATGAAACCACTAGCCTGCCACTGGGCAGTCAAACAGAAAGCACTTGCACACGTTAGATCACAATACTGTTGTGGACATGACCGTTACTAGACTCTAACATGTGATCAGATTTATATGCATGTATTGGAAAAACCACAACCACTTGAAAACTGGTCAATACCTGCCGTGTTTTTATTCATACTGTTATTCATAATCGATTGGAAAATGCTTGCACAGGGCACATTCTTTCTAGGTTCTGAATATGTGTACCAACTGGTTTTATAATACCCCTAACGTTCTCTAATTAATACGCTTCTGTGTACAAAACCACGCCCACACAAAGGTTGATTGGTCAATAAGATTAGACATTTGGTGAAACATAAGCATTGATTTAAGCAATTGTCACAATATCTAAAATATCCAAAATCCAACTAGTCAGACTTTGAGTCCCCTGGCAAAAAATTTTCCTTGTGAGGAGATGGACATATCGAACAAGTTTCCTGAATCTAGGACAAATGGCCTGGGTGTGGTGAGTTTGCAAAGTTGGCCACTTTAGAGGCTTTCAGTATCTAACTTTAGAGCAGAGGCTTTCAGTATCTGCTTTTCTATGACTCAACTGACACATCCACCAGAAAAGAAGATAAACACGACTTTATGAGTACTTTTGTAACACATTGAACAAACTACTTATCAGAATGTTATAACACTGCAGTAGGAAGGATATGAGCGCTATATTTCGATATAATGCCAATAGGTTGTTATTTCATGAACTGTTAAACTTAGAAATGCACATCCCTAGTACTTTAAGCAGCACAACGTGTCATATCTGCATACAATTTGATAGTCCAACTTTGGGAGAACTTGCCCTCCACAAGGGTCTTTGAGAACTTCTTGCTATCAGACTTTTATGTGCCAAAATGGTATGTCAAAGCATAAGGAAGATCCCACACCAGAGGTATGTATACAAATACATTGCCAGTAGGTCTACACATACAATGTATCACAAGTAATATGACTAATGAGCTTCATAACAACCATAAACTCAGTTGCTTGACCCCCCCAATCTGTGAAAATACTGAAACCAAGACGGTAACCGAGACTCCAAATATATAGTATCAGCCAAACATTTGGAGACACTTACTCATTCATGGGTATTTCTTCATTTTTACAATTTCCCCCATTGTAAAATAAAAGTGAAGACATCAAAACAAAAAAACACATATGGAATCATGTGGCAACCAAAAAGTGTAAAACAAGTGAATATACATTTATATTAGAGATTCTTCAAATTTGCCACCCATTGCCTTGATGACAGCTTTGCACACTCCTGGCATCTATCTAACGGCTTCATTAGGTAAACACCTGGACTGCTTTCCTAACAGCCTTGAACGAGGCACTTGTTGGCTGCATTTCCTTCACTCTCGGTTTCAACTTATTGGTTACTCTCAATTGGATGGAGGTCTGGTGATTGTGGCGGACAGCACCTCTCTCGAGATTGATTGACCTTCATGTGTTTAAGTAATAATGGACGTTCTCTCTTTACTTATTCGAGCTGTTTGGATGCTACTAGAATACAGACTACTTGAGGATCTTCTATATTTCAAACCTACCATGTCAAAACACAACTGATCTGCTACCATAATATGGTGGATTTACAGATAGGGTTGTAGGCTACAGAAAAAACATTTTTGTGTGAAGTTGTCATGTCCTGGATGCGGGCCCCTAGCCATCTCTATGCTTTGGGGCTCCCATTCAGGGCATGGCACATGGAGAGGCCTCTAGCCATCTCCATGCCATTGTGGGCTCCCCAGTCAGAGCAGCTGCGTTCAGTTGACTCTGATTGGGGAGCCTACTTAGGTCAGGTTTTCACCACACCCGGTGTGGTTTATTGTTTGT
>JACXGK010001549.1:55283-67554 GCA_016801125.1 Novumbra hubbsi | reverse complement strand
TTTCTATCAGTCTATCTCTATTCCTCCATCTCTCTTTATTATCCCTCTCACCGTTTTCCCTCTTTACCACTTGGTGCCTTACATTATGTCGCTTCCTGTTTTACATTACGTCACTTCCTGTGTCACCACCTGCTTACAAGGCACCCTGACCTCTGACATCTCTTTCTATACCTCTCGGTACCCTCCCTCACTATCTGTTTTCTCTGTCCCTCTCTCTCTCCATCTCTCTCTCTCCCCATCTCTCTCTCCATGCCCCCCCTCTGGGTGGAATAGGGAAATGATTAGTGAGAACACATTCAGATTTTCCTTCCATGTGTCCTGCCAATGAAACGCCCGTGTGCCCGCAGCACTAAGGACAGCTGTGCCAGGGAAGAAGTAGTGTGTGTTTGTGTGAACGTGTGATGATGAGACAGAGAGAGTACAGGAAGAGGTAATGTAACAGCGTGATACAACGTGCCGCTGTTACATTCTATAAGACGTTGTGGGCTGTTTCGCTGATGGCATGCTCGTCCAACGTCTGTACGGGCTTGTGGGCAACGCGCGTGTGTCCTGAGAGGAGTTGGAGACAATTATTTGCTGTTATTGGTCGCGTTGCCGTGCGTTTGTGTGGGCTCTGCGGTTGTTGTGGGGTGGGTTAGGGCGGTAGTCGTGGGAACTCTAATTCCGTGCGTCCAGATGTGCTGCATGGTGAAACCAGAACCCCCCCCCCCCACCTCACCCAACCCTCCCCGCCGGCCCCCAGCAACCCGCCCAGAACTCTGCGTAAAGTCACATGTGGAAACAATTCAGCCGATGCACTGAGCAAGGTAGCCCTCACACACACACACACACACACATTCTCTACATCACAATTACACGAACACGCTCCCTTGCTAGCGCTTTATACAATCCCCCAGCACACACACTTAAACACACGTGTTACTCTCATCGGTCCCCTGTTAGGGCGCTCGCCGCACAGCGTTTGACATTGTGTTAACTCCGTGCTGTTCCTTAGCAGCTATCAGGTTGTCTGCACCCCATCACTTACTCATACGTCCGTTAAGGTGAGGAGGCAGTTCGGTGTAGCAGTCAAGGGGTTTCGGTGTCACGCAGCCACCCGAGCCCAGCCGATACACAACACATTAACGTCTGTTTCAGATGTCTGTCTGGGAGGGGGGAAAAGTCTATATTTAATTTGAACACTGGCTACAAGGGGCAATCATGACAACTATCCCAACAGATGGTTTAGTACAAATATTGGCAGGAAGTTCTTCTCCAAAAGAAATCCCAGATCACACTCGTAGGCGATTTCATGGCCATGTTTTCTGGCTAAGCTCATGCACGGAAAGACATCAAGTCGAAACAATGTGCCGGCATCATATTACAAGGGCACTTCTTTGAAATGATGTCGCTTTTTGACCAGAATTATAATCAGTCAATTTGTCACCTTTACGTGGTCGAAGTACTGACAGTTTTAGTTGGGTGGTGAAAATACATTTTTGATCTTTCGTTTCTATTTAATTGTGAAACCCCAAAGTTTGAGTGTCCTCCGCAAGTGGTTCCTTAGTGTTCTGATCATGTTGTATCTCTGAGTGTTTAAGCTGCAGACTCTGAATCCACTCAAAATACAATTCCAAATACCTTGTTCAGTGCTTTTCCCAAACATGAACCCCCAACCATCGGGAATGTGTGCCTAAGACTAATATTTTGATTTTCTTTTGAGTTTTAACCTCACATGTAGACACTAATCTTACCCCTGGACAAACGTTGAACGCTATCTTGTTGCTGAGCCCCCCAGTGCCAATGAGAGTCATTGTTGTCCTGTAACATTCAGGAGCACCCTCATCGATGCCCAGAGCCCAGACCGGGTCCCCGAGGTTTCCTGGGGTCTAAGTGTGGTTCTTGTATACAAGAGTGTGTGTTAGTCTGTCTTTGAGTGTCACAAAACATGTGCGTGTGTGCAGGGGTGGGGGGTGGGGGGGGTGTTTTTGATGTAGCCAAAGTGCAGAAACAAGCCCATTTGTGTAATTTAATATTTCACTGGCCTCACATCTGGAGCGGTATGTAAAAATGGAAAATAGAGGGGTGCAGTGGAAGACCGACATGGAGAAAGAAAGAGTACGAGAGAGAAAATACACCCTCTTCTCCTGAACACACACTCTTAGCTTTCACTCACACACACTTTAAAACGAACAGACTCATGCTCCTCCAGAGACACACGTTTCAGCTACACACAAACACGCTTCAAGTACATGAATACACAGTCATTATGCATTCCTTCTCTCTCGCTCTTTTCACCGCTCCGTCTCTCTCTCTCTCTGTGTCTCACTGGCTTCCTCAGACACGCGCATAAACACCCCGTGCAGGGGAATGGGGCTGTACGTTGGCGTGTGTGTGGAGGTGATCTGTGTTTGATTAGTGTTTGGCTCCCTGACAGCTCTGATGATGACATTCAGGGCTTTGAGCTCTTCTGGCCTGGGACTACTCCCAACATAACCAGGCACTACACTACGCCACGGACGCAAACACACACACACACACGTGCACGTGTGCACACACAAACACACATACATACAGCTAGGGTAGGAGAGATCATACCTCATGTACATATGCATTGGCTAGCTAGGCCATTACATCCACAGAGGTTCTGCATGGTGTCCCTCCACATTAGCAAACATATATCACCTGTCTGTCTACCTGTATGTCTACCTGTCTGTCTACCTGTCTTTCTATCTGCATGTCTGTCTGTCTGGGTCACAGAATCTGTATGTTATTTACTAATACATTCTGTTATATACATGGAGGACACCTTGGGGCAAACCATTGAAGTACCCCCCCCCTCCCGTTAAGGCAGACAGAAATGTTTGTAGAAAAGTTCATTTCCTGCATTTCTACACATTTTGCCAAAGGGTCCAGACACGTTCTTGTAGTTTTAAACATGCCATGTCTATTTTTTTTTTCACTGGTCAAGACAGAAAAACATTCAATTTTACAGGTAACTAATTTACATTTCTATAAATGTTGCCACTGGGCAGAGAGAATTGTTTAACAAATCATGCACTCATTTTAAAATCGTCCAAAAAGAAAAGCACTGCATTTGTGCAGAAAAGGTTCTGCCGTTCTACCCACTTGAGGTGAAAGGAAATTAGTAGTTTTGAAGCAGATTCTACCGAGGTCGCTATTTCCATGTTAATATGCTACCTTAGTGAAAATGACTAACAAAGTCATTGTGGTTCCCCTGGAGGTCTGGGTCCTTAGGTCCATGGCCAGTCCGATTTTCCTCCATTACAACCAGTCTGGACATCTGGCTAGACGATCAAGCTACACACCGTTAGCTGACATGGCTATTTGATGATATAACAGTGGACAAACCTCTGATGAACAATGTAAGAATGACGCCCTGTATTCTAGTACTCTTAAAAACAAGGTGATACACGACTGATTTCCCCCCGCAAATACATCACTGGGTCACTGGGGGCTTTGGGTCCTCTACTCGACTTAAGTGGCAGCCCGGCCATGCAAGCATATGCACATACACACGCAAATACACACAATTGCTCACAAACACACACACACACACACACTATCCTCTAACGCGTGGGGCTGCTTGCCCAGATCGTGTTAATCCTTTCTGTTCTCCACGCATTTTGCTGCTCCCATCAACGTCAACGCGGCTTTGATGAGCTAACACATTCGCGCGCGCACACACACACACACACACCCCTCTCCAATCATTGTTTCGGCTGGAGAAGAGTCAGGGTTTTGTTAGTAATTACAGGGGTTTCCAATAAAAGTTCTCGCAAAGAGAGAACGGATTGATGAAAGAAGATAGAAAGAAAGAAAGACAGAGAGAGAGAGAGACGGAGTCAAAGAAGAAGAAAACACAACTGTGTCTGTGACATATTAGTCATTTTTTACCGTAATTGTTTTTCAACCCCATACCAAAAAAAATAGGGCTTTGGGAATGTGCTTTTCAGTGGACTGGTTCCAAGGCTCTTAGTCTTTGTCTGCTGAAGTAAAGGGCAAGGGGTTTCTGGGCGGCTGGTGAGGTCTGAGAAAGCAGTGTACTAATGGAAAGAAAGAGGCCTGTTACGCTGCTAGGCCTGGGGCTGGAGTTAGGTTTGACCCCCAGCAAAGAGGTTTGTTGCTGGGCCTTCACCCTTCACTCTGTCTGTCATGTTCACAGTGGCCCTGTCCCAATAGATGGGTTCTCCGGAGACAAGCTGCTGACGCACTGATAAGAAGATCCAGATTCATTTGGTTGAGTGATTGATTATTTGACTCATTGATTGAGTGATGGGTTGTCATCTGTCAGCAGTAGGATGTCCATGTCAGTCAGAAGCATGTCAGAGACCTTTTGACCAGAAACCATGTACTATACAAACCCACAGCCTGACAACAGGCAACACACAATAATCTCCAGCCATACTTCGCTGTCTCTTGGGGCTCGTAAAACAAACGCTTGTTAAACCAACCACTGTGAAAAACCCTCTGAGGTCAGGATAAGGTTGTCATACATTGTCACATTAAAGAGAGAGAACTCCTCTGCGGCGCGTTTGATTCTGTGAGTGTTCTGTGTTTTAGCATTTCTGATCTTTGCATCTGGAGGACTCATCCCTCCCTCCCTCCCTCTCTTTCTCTCTCTCTCTCATCCTGTTGTTTCCCTGTCTCTTTCTCTCTCTCTCATCCTGTTGTTTCCCTGTCTCTTTCTTTCTCTCTCATCCTGTTGTTTCCCACGTCTCTCGGGGATTGACAAGTAAACACAAATGTTCCTTTGAATAGAGACAGACAACCTAGTCCACACAGACAGATGTGCATGAACACCCAGACACACCAGTGCAAAGGGGAGTTAGTATGACCCGTGTTCCTCCTCCGCTGACTCCCTGTGTTGCCCAACAGGGAGTGTTTGTGTGGTATCCCGCGGCAACCGCTGGGGAGGCAGATGCAGGGAGGGAGGGTAGCTGCCTTGCTTTTACTCCACTTTGTTTGTGTGCCTTATTGCAGTGTGTGTGTGTGTGTGTTTGTGTTTGTGTGTGTGAGAAGTGAGGAGTGCGTGGAGAGTGTTGTTGTTTAAAGGCTAAATGTTACTGACATGCACACACTGACTACTGGAGTCAAAAAGTTAAATGCACTCCCTGCTCTCCTCTCTCTCTGAAGGCTCTCCCTCACTCGTACTCCTTCTCCTCCTCTCTCTCCATAGGCTCTCCCTCACTCATAATCCTTCTCCTCCTCTCTCTCCATAGGCTCTCCCGCACTCATACTCCTTCTCCTCCTCTCTCTCCATAGGCTCTCCCTCACTCATAATCCTTCTCCTCCTCTCTCTCCATAGGCTCTCCCTGACTCGTACTCCTTCTCCTCCTCTCTCTCCAGAGGCTCTCCCTGACTCGTACTCCTTCTCCTCCTCTCTCTCCATAGGCTCTCCCTCACTCGTACTCCTTCTCCTCCTCTCTCTCCATAGGCTCTCCCTCACTCATACTCCTTCTCCTCCTCTCTCTCCATAGGCTCTCCCTCACTCGTACTCCTTCTCCTCCTCTCTCTCCATAGGCTCTCCCTCACTCGTACTCCTTCTCCTCCTCTCTCTCCATAGGCTCTCCCTCACTCGTACTCCTTCTCCTCCTTTCTCTCTCTCACTCATACTCTCTCTGTTCCCCGCCTTTTCTCATCCTACATCTGACCTTTACACTCCCTCTCTTTTTCTCTTTCTCCTGCTGCCTTTGTGTCTGATGATTTTTGCAGAGGTGTGACTCACTGGGCATAGAGCCACACTGTCAGGTACAGGGGGTAGGGGAGAGGGGGGGGGACAAGGGAAGGGGGAAGGAAAGGGGAGGACAGAAAGAAGGGGAGGGTGAGTTGGGAAAGATGGAGAGAAAGGAAGGGGGGCAATGGGGGGAGGACATAGAGAATAGGGGAGACATTGGGGAGGATATGGCAAGAAAGCAGGGACACAGAGAGGGACAGAGAGAGAAACAGGGAGGAAGAGAAAGACAGAGAGAGAGAGAGAGAGAGTATCAGAGAGAGAGAGGGTTAGAGAGAGAGTATCAGAGAGAAACAGAGAGAGAGAGAAACAGGGAGGAAGAGAAAGACAGAGAGAAACAGAGAGAGAGAGAGAGAGAGTATCAGAGAGAGAGAGGGAGAGAGTGAGAGTATCAGAGAGAAACAGAGAGAGAGAGGGAGAGTATCAGAGAGAGAGAGGGAGAGAGGGAGAGTATCAGAGAGAAACAGAGAGAGAGAGGGAGAGTATCAGAGAGAAACAGAGAGAGAGAGGGAGAGTATCAGAGAGAGAGAGGGAGAGTATCAGAGAGAGAGAGGGAGAGAGTGAGAGTATCAGAGAGAAACAGAGAGAGAGTAAAGCACTGCAGGAGGAAAAAGCTACAAAGTGAGAAAAACATAAAAGGAGGGAAATTAATAATTTCTGCAAACAGTCGTTCAGTCCTCGTCCTCTGTTTCCCTCCCCACTAGCTGCTCATGTTCTGGCCTCACGCTCTACCCAGTAAAATGACAGACCCACCAACCTGTTTATGTGCAAACCTGTTCATGTGCAAACCTGTGTTTATGGCTTCTTCTGCTTTAAAGAAGCTAATTACCCAGTTTCCCTGTGGGGTAATAAGCTGCCCACCGCAGACACACACACGTCTGTGTTTCTGTCCTTATGGGGACCGGAGAACTAACCCAGCAATCCTCATAATAACCGTCTTACCTACATGTTACCACAACCCCCTAACCTCGACTGGTAATGAGTAACCTCAAAGTAACCCCAGTCCTAAACCTGACCCCTGAGTCAAAAGGACATCTTCCCAGTTGGGGACCAGCCAAAAAAACTGATGGTGGGTGGACAATTTTTGTACAATCGGTGTCCGGACATCTGCATACTGACATACGAGCGCAGGTATGTATGCAGTTAGGCCTGCAAACACACACAAGTGCATGGAAACATGTAGGCACACAAACATACACCCGTGGGGGGGGGTGGGTATAGGATGGAGGAATTAATCTGGGAATGGCAGGGGGCGGGACTTAATGAATCATCTGCCATCAATCATCTGTTTCACTAACCCTTGGGCAGGGGCTCTCCACACTCATTTCAGCCTTGGCACATACACACACATGCAAACACACACACACAAAATCTTGGCTGAGATTAGGGAGATTCTGATATTTTTCCCTGCGATGTGACATTGTACTGAGTGATTTGCTGTAACGTGCCCTAAAGATCAGGTCAGTCTGAGGACACACACACGTATCAACACACATTCTGAGCTTGGACCCATGTCCTCAGTGGTCTGCCAGAGAACACTAGGTCAGTCCTCCCTCCATTGGCCTGCCCCCCCCCCCCCTTCACCTTCCTTCCTCTTATTCCTGTGTGTTATTCCTTGCAGGGGGGGGGGATAAAGAACAAATTCCATGAAATATGATGATGACAAAGATGTTGAGAGTTAAGATTGAGGTGATGATGAGGAGGATCGCAGCGATGATGATCATGTCGGTTATGCTGAGCTGAGAGGGTCACTAGCCCTCGTGGATCATTGGTTCGAATGGCGACCCTATTTTCGCTGAGTGAGAACACAGTGCAGGACCTTTGGCTGTGTTTTCTAAGTCCTCACCGGCGCAGGCACGCTCAACAATGCCCCCTTCAGGACAGAACCCATCATTGACCGTGAAAAGTGTTGGGGTAAAATGTGTGAAGACACTCCACAGCTCGTTTTACGACTGTAAGTCATTTAACGGTACAACTGTCGCTGATTTTGATGGTAAGGGTCTCTATCTGATAGCTTGGTGACATCACATTGGGATCTACATAACACAGACAGGACCTTTATATTCACATCGGGACCCTAATGTCCAAACCACGCCAATACTCTGTCCAGGCCCTTGCAGGGCTCTAACACAGAGCAAAGTCAGACCAATAGATTGTTCTATTGGATGCATTTCTGTGATGGTGACAGTGGATATGGTATGTACAATAGAGATGCAGTATTTCTGTATTGGTGGACAGTAGAGCACGCCTCATCCATTGGGCGTTTTTCTGTGTTGGTGACGTGAGTGACATGTCTGCTCTACTCTACGCACCCCAGCTGGGATAAAAGACTTAATACACCTTTCTGGGTCTGCCCACCTGTTCTGCCTGGTTCGCCCTCTCCTCACAGCAGACGTGTGTCTCTCTGACACATGAAGGTGTGCTTCCACCTGTTCTGCCTGGTTTGCCCTCTCCTCACAGCAGACGCGTGTCTCTCTGACACATGAAGGTGTGCTTCCACCTGTTCTGCCAGGTTCGCCCTCTCCTCACAGCAGACGTGTGTCTCTCTGACACATGAAGGTGTGCTTCCACCTGTTCGGCCTGCTTCGCCCTCTCCTCACAGCAGACGTGTGTCTCTCTGACACATGAAGGTGTGCTTCCACCTTTCTGTGTGGTTGTGCTGTTGTGTACATCTTCAGATGTGTGCACTCCCCGTCAGACACACGGCTAAATATAAACGCGTGCGTCGGTGTTTGGGTCTCTGTGTGTTCTCGTGTGAGTGTGTGTGCGTGTGCAGTCTGTTTCGACGCGTCGGTGTAACTTGCAGGAATCTTATAATGTGGAGCAGGACTATGTGCTCATGTCTGTGTCTGTCCGGCAGCGCTCCACCCTCTCCTGCTCCGTTCTTTTGACAGCTCTAATAAGCTCAGTAGATCAGGTTACCTCATCACGACAACTTCACCCCGTCTTCTCTTTCTCTCGTCCCCCGTTTCTTTATTTTCTCTCCCTCGTTCTCGCCCCCTGGCCCACTCTCATGTAAATACATACATACACTCTCTCTCTCTCTCTCTCACCAACATACACTCTCACCAACACGCCGTCTCACACACACACAAACAGAGTCTCTCCAGTACTCTCGGGTTGCAGATATTTTCCACGTTTGCACGTGTAAAGTACTAATGATAATATTAGCGGGAGTGACAGAGTGGGGCTTCGCGGGTCGACCCTGCCAGGACTCCTAGAAATATCTGCCTTTTTTCCGGGGGGGAATCCGAGACGCGGCACAAACCTGCAGTTTACACAGCTGAGGAGCATGTGGAATAAACTCTGCGTTCTCTCTCTCACTTTCCCCTTCCTTCCTCTCTCCGTTCTCTCCTATGTTCATTTCATCCTCCTCCAACTCCTGCAGTATCGTTCCTCCTCTCTGCCCAGACACAGGGAGCTCGCTACTGTTCCATTGCCCGGTTATGCGCCATCGCTACCTCTCTCTCTGTGTTTCTCCCTCAGGCTCCCGCGTAGATGCTGTGGTGCAGGAGGGCCAGACAGGGTGTGCTTGTGGCACTGAGGTGAAGAGGAGAGCAGAACTCCTCTCTTAGGCATCCCCATAAAGTTCTCCTCCTTTCCTCATTCTTACGTATGTTTCTCTTTCTCCCCTGTCACCGTCTCCTTCTGTCTGTCTTCCCCTCTCCCTGTGTTCTCCTCAACATCTGGTCGGGCAATCAAATGTCACCTCCCCATAGGGGCCACGCACGCGAACTCCTCACAAACACACAGCCAAGGTCATGGACACACACACACAAACAATTAAATGTATGTGTACCTGGACCAGGGGTATAGATATGAGGGGGGGGGGGGGGGACATGACTCTCCCAATATTACAGGTTGGTCAATCTGACCTGCCCGACAGAGGGAATGTTCATTGATCCTTACCCCCTCCCCCCACCCAAAATGCAAAGCAAACCTACCCCCTTGACATTGACATATCCAAGCACTCCTACGAATGTGAGCACATAAAGCATGGAGACAGAGTTATACATGAAACGTGTTGAACTGTGAGTGAGAAGTTCTGATTGTGCCCGTGACTGTTACGTATCTCTGTACGTATGTTTGTATTATGTTAGTTTGTCAACGTTGCTGGGTTTACTGGTCTCTGTGTCCCTCTACTGGGCAAAGACCGTCGGCACAACCACATGACAAAAAGCATGCTCGTGCTGCTTGGAATCTGGAGTGACGTACCACAAGTTTGAAATATTATAACGCGATACTACTATTAAAGAGGGGGGGGGGGGGGGTCATCAGACCAGATCTATTGGAGTGTTCTCCCAGTATGATATTTGTTCAACCCAAATAATGTGTTAATAAAACGTAGCAGAACTACGCACTCTATGAACAACTGAACAGGTGTTGCGTTGGAAAATAGTGCATGCACTAGAGTACTGCCCTACGATAGGACACATACATTCCCTTGCTTGATCGTAACCTAAAACTAACAGATTATAGAGGGGATTGGAGGCTTGAGTACGGTGTTAACGGGAGAAGCTGCTGCCGCCGGCATTGGTTACCTCATAATTTACCAGAATTGCTTACCGCAGCCCTCATCGGGCCGTGGAACG
Organism: Novumbra hubbsi; assembly: GCA_016801125.1. NCBI lineage: Eukaryota > Metazoa > Chordata > Actinopteri > Esociformes > Umbridae > Novumbra > Novumbra hubbsi. Next base: position 57,228 of record JACXGK010001549.1, on the reverse strand, counting down.
AACCACCGGTACTGTCTAGCGTTTTTTCTTCTTCGAAGATTTCTCTGGGAATGGGACAAAACAAGTCTTAATTAACGCTAATTCGGAGTATGCATATTTGGGGTAAATTGCAAGAGGCTGAACTCGCGCTATGAAGACAACGTAACCTGCCCTCACACGTCTTTTTGTTACGACGGTTTCTATATTTTGAAAAGCTGTCAGCCTTTAAGTTTCTTTTTTTTACCTTATCATTAATTACATTCGCCTATTAGAGATGCATCCAGCTGCAGCCCCGCAGACATCCCGGGATAAAACGCATAACGTAATTTCCTTTTCAGTCTGTAAAAACCTCGGAGATGTCAGCGGTAAATAAAACTATAAAAGGTTTATAGATAATGTCAGCATTTAAAAACAAACAAACTACAAACATGTCTGTCTTGTAACCTACGCCCTCAGAGTTAAAACTCATTCTGCAGCCTGAAACTCACGTCGCTGGTTTAGCTCAATGGTTGCTTCCTAGGAAAAACCTAATTTCATGGTTTGCGGGCCAGGGGTAGGCTACGACACCGGGCGCTGTTCGTTGTATTATATTTTTAAACAATAATTAAAAATAAATTGAGGCACTTACATTGACAAACATATTGTTGTTTAGCCTACGCCACTATTTGTTACGAAAAGCTTTACAAACACTTAAGAAATCCCCGACAAAACCTGTCGTGCAGCCTACGCCTTCATAGTTAAAACTCCTTCTGCTGGCTGATTTCTCGGGCGCTGGTTTAGCTCAGGGGTTACTTCTTGAAAACTCTATTTCATGGTCCGCGGGCCGGAAGTACGACCCCGGGCGCTGTCCAGTGTCTTTTTTTTAATGTTAGCTTTGCAAACGCAAAATGTTTCTAAACCAATCCTTGCACTTACAAGCTTATAATTAGGTCTATCTTGTAACATACATAGTGACAAAACAAATGATTTCATTTATAAAATGCAATCTGTATTCAATTCTTGAATTGACAAGATACGAGATCAGTTCAAAGGGTTTTGTTTTGAATCGGCCTATACTTTGCTTTGTTAATTACATATGCTACAGGACGTTTATTATTTTAAAACATATATATTAGGCCATGTAGTCTTCATGATTGCGTCCTTTCTCCCCGATAGATGGCGCTATGGGATTAATAACAGATGTGAAGAACGTCATGTGAAAATATAATGATCTATAGAGTAAATTTAAAACGTTTGAATGAGGTCAGCAAATAGATGAACATTAGTTGAATTATAGACTATTTAAATTTCAGATTTTAATTCACCACATCATCGATTCAATTTAACAATATGAAAAGTCATATTCGTCGTAAAACGTTGTCCTTGCAAAGTAAACTTTAGATGGTTTATAGATAATGTCAGCATTTAAAAACACATTTTCTATCTGACAAAAATAGCAATCTAGTTAGCACATTGTTGCTGAGTCCGGTCACTTGTAAGCCTATGGCCTAGATGATCAATATCTTGTTTCATTTGCATTTCTAACATTAACAAATATATTTGTTATACAGTTATGTTGAAGTGGTTTTATTCGTGTAAAATATAAATTAAAAGGTGAGTTTTTTCTTGGATAGAGAATAACTATCCGGTAGTTGGTGCGCTGGGTAAACAACAAAAAGCATTTTCTGCAAGCCCCCTTGCTGGTTCAGCTCAGTGATTTCATCTTCGTGACTTGTTTTGCAGGCCCGTAGCTTAACCAAGCGCACTGTATGGCGTTTTTATTCATGGAAGTGTTAAGAAATAAATGATCCTGACGACTTTGTCCAATTAGAAATTATCAACGTATTTATTAACCGGAGTATCATATCCCTATCGAACGTGCACGGCTCTTGTTTCGGCTGGGAACAGCTGGGAAAGAGAGCGCATTGTTTAGATACATTCAAATTTATAGGTTCTCCTTAAGGGAGCCTATTGGTCAAATCTTCTT
>JACXGK010001549.1:9627-55183 GCA_016801125.1 Novumbra hubbsi | reverse complement strand
AGTGTTCTCGAACCTGGATGCGTCTTTCTGTAGTCTCGTGGTCCTTCTTGTACACCCTATGCGCTTCCTGTTATTCGTTCGCTCTCTGCTTTATTACCCCACATATCATTACTTGTTTTGTTCATGCTTTAAGCAGTTTCATTTGGCTGTTAATAATGCATTCATGATATGGCTGTACATTCTTAAGGCACAAGCATACAATTGTACGATTGTGATTATAGCTTATTATGACACATTGATTCATCATTTCAACACACACAGAATGAAAGTATTTTTCCTTACAGAAGCTTTCGAAACCTCAAATGTTTGACAATCGCAGTTCCAAAATGCTGTTGTTTAGGCTACTTATACGCCCCTATTTTTTATGTAAGCTTTACAAACGCAGAATATTGCCAAAGAAATACCCACACGTACAGGAATGTATGTCGTGTAACCTCCGCCCTCATTGTTAAAAGAAATGTTGCTGCCCGATTATTCCGTTTTGGCTTAGCTCAGTGGTTAATTCCGCAGCCTATCGTTCTTATGGATCTTGGACCAGAGGTACGAAACCGGGCGCACTCCGATATATTTATTTTTTTATGTAGGTTGAACCAAAATGTCCTAATACATTTAGATGAATGCTGTTGTTTAGCAAACGCCACAATTTGTATGGAAGCTTTACAAACGCTAATCCCGACATAGAAATGCCTGTCGTGCAGCCTATAGTTAAAACTCCTTCTACTGGCTGGCTACCCGGGCGCTGGTTTAGCTCAGGGGTTACTTCACGTAAACTCTATTTCATGGTCCGCGGGCCAGAAGTACGACCCCGGGCGCTGTCCAGTGTCTTTTTTTTGTGTTAGCTTTGCAAACGCAAAATGTTTCTAAACCAATCCCTGCACTTACAGGCTTATAATTAGGTCTACAAAATGCCTGTCGTGTAACATATATAGTGACAAAACAAATAAAAATGTGTTTCATGGTTTGCGGGCCAGAAGTAGCCTACGACACCGGGCGCTGTTCGGTGTATTATATTTTGAATGTAAGCTAAACAATGTTTCTAAATAAATTCCTGCACTTACATTTTGAAAACCGCAGTTGTTTAGCTAACACCACTATTTGTTACGGAAGCTTTACAAACGTATAATTATCCCAAACAAATCCCCAACATAAAAAAAACCTGTCGCGCAGCCTACGCCTTCATAGTTAAAACTCCTTCTGCTGGCTGATTTCCCGGGCGCTGGTTTAGCTCAGGGGTTACTTCCTCCAAAACTTTGTTTCATGGTCCGCGGGCCAGAAGTACGACCCCGGGCGCTGTCCAGTGTCTTTTTTTTATGTTAGCTTTGCAAACTCGAAATGTTTCCAGACCCATCCCTGCACTTACACGCTTATAAGTAGGTCTACAAAATGCCTGTCGTGTAACATACACGCCTTTGTAGTGACAAGTAAAATTATTGTATTTATAAAATGCAGCGAATACAATTGCGTCATTCTAATCTTTTAAATAATTAGGACATCACACGCGACATCTACGCAGAGAGCATTAAGAGATATATAAATAAAGCCTGTGCAATTTCCATTTAATGTCGATTGTTAATACCCTCTGGATCCGTTACACTTTTAATTTAAAAAAAAGATATTTTTCAATTAAAACTGTCTTTTTTTCTTGAATTTAACAAGTTACAAGATCAGTTCAAAGTGATTTGTTTTGAATCGGCCTATACTTGTCATGTTAATATGCTACAGGACGTTTATTTTAAAACGCATGTTAGGCCACGTCGCTGTAGTCTCCATGAATGCGTCCTTTCTATCCGGTAGATGACGCTATGGGATTAATAACAGAAGTGAATAACTTGTGAAAATATAATGATTATAATGATCTATAGAGTAACTTTAAAACGTCTGAATGAAGTCAGCAAAGAGATGAACATTAGTTGAATTATAGACAATTTAAATTTCAGATTTTAATTCACCACATTGTCGATCAAATTAAACAATAGGAAAAGTCATAATTGTCGTAAAACGTTGTCCTTGCAAAGGCTAAAGGTCTCTTACCACTGCATGAGATCAGCGGTTGCTTCAGATGTGAAGGAATGGACATTTCCTCCCATCTGTCCTATTGTTGTCGTATGAAAAATCTTTCTATATTTTTTAATAACATGTATAAAAATGTTAAAAGTATTGGTTATTATTTTAAAATGTAAGAACGTTATAGTTGTCTTTCTTACCATTTCACTTAAACATGAATATTTAACATGGGGATATATTTAGCAGTATTATTATTATATAGAAGGTGCTTTACTGTTTTTGTCTGCACTGCGATGCAACACAAGATTCCGATAGATGGCGCTCTAGGATCACGAATAAAATCTCTTTTTAGCGGCCCAAGTTTACTCGGATCAACTGGGTTACCATACTTCACACTAGGATTGATCAACTCCATTTCAATACAATTCTGCAACTTTTCGAGTTAGGAGCTAGGAGCACCACTAGAAGCACTAGAAGAGCTAGAGACATTTCAGTAATTACTATATATTTATAAATATTTGGAAGAATAGGTTATGACCAATGACATGATGAGTTATGCCTAGCCTAACTCATCCACGGAATTGGTTTATTAAAAAATGTCATAAAAAAATGTCATTTTTCAATAAGCGTAGTTCATAGAACACATTTATCACGGTGCCCACGCTTTTATCTTTGATGGCCCGCATGTCTTGTCTCTTTGTGCACATTGGAATGTGGTGCTGAAGAACAGCTCAACATTTGGCCGCTTATCCCTCCGTTCCGTTTATTAAGACTGTGAGCCCCTGTCAAGCCATGTTATAGGTCATGCCCCTGTCAAGCCATGTTATAGGTCATGCCCCTGTCAAGAAATGTAATGGTCATGCTCAGGTGATTGTTGATGAGGGTGAGCAAGAGCATTTCAGGGGAAGCAGTCGGACAAGGCAGTGGGGGAGCCAGGAGCGACGAGGTGCGGTTGAAACGAGCTTAATGCTCCGTGTAATGCATGTTAATGTAACAGGCACCAAGGGACTGTCGGTACATCCAACGGAATGCTTTGGGATTATTTATCACAAAACATTTGTTGTATTCTTCTGTTGGGGAACAGTTGATCCCGGATAGCTACACACTAATCCTCCACTCCGTTAATTAAAAAGACGAGGAAACGAATGGAACTGGGTTTTTTTTCCAGAAATGTAATCATTTCTGGAGAAGCTTAACCATCTGCTAGAGGTTAAGTCTGTGAGCAGATTGTGTTTTCTGCTTATTTAAACCTGCAGATTTTACTTTTCTACGAGAAACGGCATGGGTGGATAGATTATTTGCTAAGGGGAAAAGTTGCTTTAGTCTCCGTGGCTGTGTTGTCAGCTGAAGTGGAGAAATTTGATCTTGAGCCATGGCGTTTAATTAGAATGCGACTCAAGTCTTGCCGGCTACGCCAAGGGATTCTTTAGTGTGTGGGTATGTGTGTAAGTGTATTTGAATGTCTGTCTGACTGACTGACCAGGATTTATAAGGAAAAGATTAGATTTGAACAAACATGCGCCGCACTCTAAAAAGACCCGAGCTGTTCTCTTAGGCTTATCCGAGCTAGTACCGCAAAATACATAATCTCATAAAGTTATTCCATCATACTTACATCTGTTGACATTACTTGGGAAACGAGTTCGCCTTGTCTTTAGTAGGCCTACTACAAACAACCTCTGCCTTTTATTATGTTTTCACATTATCTACGTAGATTGATATTCTTTATCCCTGTTCACGTAAAATGTTAGTGAAGAAGGAATAATCCTAACAAAAATACCTTACTTTGATTAAACGGTGTGATTATGGTCTTATGAAGCTGCTTTCATGTTGATTGTGTTGATACACGATCAGGTCCGTTTATACAGGAAAAGCCGGTGTAATACGTGTTTGTACCAGACTATCCAATATCTAAACCTCTTTTGATGATTGCTATTATCTTTTGTTGGAAAATAGTTGTTCACAAACAACCATCAAAATTAAATTAAATACGATTATTTTTGGAAAACCCTAATTCGCTATAATGGCAAATGAATGGGGTCATTTGGGTATTTCTTTGAAATACGGTATTTGAAGCATTATTCCCAATCCCGTCTAGGCCTTGTCGCCAGTAGCTAAGAAACACGAATATCTTTTTCGTGTCTTTTATATTGTTATTCCCAACACAGTGTCGCTAGTAAGTGTTTTCTTTAAAGGCCTAAACGACAAAATACAGAGAAATCTTCAAATCTGCATCAGCTTTGTAGCAAATAAATAGAAAATTACACCCTCATTGTAAAAACAAGTAAGCATTGAACTCATTATGTCCCCTGATGTGACCACAGAAAGTTACACTTCTTTTGCGGAACTAAGGCACGGAAGAGTGACGCCGGAGAAAGGGTTAACCGTGCTACTGTAATTATAGTAGCTGCTCTCATGTCGTTCTTCTCCAATACGATGCCACGGACCCCTCCTTTTCTTTCACACACACGCACACATATATTCACACATACTGATAGACACACATGCACAGAGAGAGGGAGAGAGATAGAGAGGGAGTGAGCGAGAAAAGAGAGAGAGAGCAAAAAACACACACACCCACCAGCTCCCAGGAAAGACATGCACTGGAAAATCGGAGCGCGAGCCTCCCCCGCTCACACACTGCTGGTACTGCGCGCGGGGAGCACAACACTCATAGAACAATCATTCCTTTCAGTTCTTGTTGTCGTTTTTTATTTTTTACAATTCAATAATTTAATGGAAGTACTTAAGTTTCCTACACACAGTGGAAACAATACACACATGCTTTTATAAAGCACAATGTCAATGAGGGGTAGAATTAGTTGTTTTCACTGTTAAGGATTTTTTTATGCACACCGTTGACATGGAGCTCATGATATTGAGCGCTCGGTGGACACCGTTAACTGGGATGGTGGTATGCCTGCTGGTGTGCGCGTGTGTGGTGGATCTGGTTTTGGCACAAATTCGGTACTCCATTCCCGAGGAGTTAGAGCACGGGGCTTTTGTGGGTAACATTGCAGAAGACCTAGGCTTGGATGTAGCCAAACTCTCCGCTCGTCGATTTAGGATAGTCTCCGGTGCCAAGAAACAATATTTAGAGGTGAATCTGGAAAACGGTATTTTATTCGTAAACGAGAAGATCGACCGCGAAGAGCTGTGTGAACGGAGTCCGACTTGCTTCTTACACTTGCAAGTGGTGATCGAGAATCCATTAGAACTATATAGAGTGGAGGTAGAGATTTTGGATGTAAACGACAACTCTCCCAGCTTCCCGTGGAGCGAGTTTAACCTGGAGATTACAGAGTCTGCTGCGCCCGGCTCGCGATTCCCGTTGGAAAGCGCGCAGGATCAAGACGTCGGCACAAACTCGCTCCGCTCATACCAGCTGAGCAACAATAAACACTTTGTGCTGAACATACAGACGCGTAATGACGGGAGCAAGTTTGCGGAGCTCATACTGGAGACCCCGCTGGACCGGGAGCGACAAAAGACGCACGAGATGGTGCTCACAGCAGTTGACGGGGGGTCACCCGAACGCTCCGGAACGGCTCTCATCACTATCACGGTGTTGGATGCCAACGACAACGTGCCCGTTTTTGACCGGTCGGTATACCGTGCGAGTCTCGTAGAAAACGCACCTAGGGGGACATTGGTGTTGAAATTAAATGCTACGGATTTGGACGAGGGTGCCAACGGGGAGGTCTCCTACGCATTCAGTGGGCACGCACCGCTCAAAGTGCGTGAGCTGTTCAGCGTGGACCAGTACACCGGTGAGGTCCGAGTGAAAGGGATTGTGGACTATGAAAAAGCAAGTGTTTTTGAGCTTTACGTGCAGGCTAAAGACAGGGGTCCTTCGGCAGTGGCAGTGCATAGTAAAGTGCTGGTGGATATTTTAGACGTGAATGACAACTCGCCGGAAGTCATCCTGACCTCTGTATCCACACCTGTGCAGGAGGACGCGCCGCCGGGTACGGTGATAGCAGTTATTAGCGTCATGGACAGAGACTCGGGAGAAAACGGGAATGTAGACTGCCAGATCCCGAGCAACGTGCCCTTCCAGCTTCACTCATCGTTTAAGAACTACTACACTCTGGTTACTAGCGAGTTTCTCGACAGAGAAGCCGTCTCTGAGTACAACATCACCCTCACGGCCCGGGACCTGGGCTCCCCGTCGTTATCCACTAGGAAAACAATTCTTGTACAAGTATCTGACATTAACGACAACCCCCCGCGCTTCACCCAGCCGTCATACACAGTTTATGTGACCGAGAATAACGCCCCAGGCGCATCCATTTGCTCAGTCACCGCTTTCGACCCCGATTCTAATCAGAATGCTTATCTGTCTTACTCGATTCTGGAGGGTCAGATCCAGGGAATGCCAGTGTCCACTTACGTCTCCATCAACTCGGACAACGGAAACATTTACGCGCTGCGATCCTTCGACTATGAGCAGCTAAGGAACTTTCAAATACGGGTTCAGGCACAGGATGCCGGATTTCCTCCGCTTAGCAGCAACGTCACGGTAAATGTGTTCGTTCTGGACCAGAACGACAACGCTCCAGTCGTAGTGTCTCCCTTGCCAAAGAACGGCACCGTTGCAACAGAGGTGGTCCCGAGGTCAGTGGATGCGGGGTACCTAGTGGCCAAGATAACTGCGCTAGACGCAGACGCAGGGCAGAACTCCCGACTCTCCTATCAGGTCCTCCAGGCTACGGACCCGGGGCTGTTCAGTGTCGCCCTCTACACGGGCGAAATCAGGACGATTCGCCGGTTGGTTGATAAGGACGCTACGAGGCAAAGACTTGTCATCCTGGTCAAGGACAATGGCCAGCCACCTCTCTCCGCCACCGTCTCCATCCTCCTCTCAGTGGTCGAAAACGTGCCGGAGTCTTTGTCAGATTTCGGCGACCTCACACTGAGCCAGCAGCCCCCCTCCAACCTTGCTCTCTACTTGATCGTTTCACTGAGCACCATCTCGCTAATCTTCCTGGTGGCTATTATCGTGCTAGCTACAATAAAGTGTTACAAGGACAGAGAGACCCTCAGTGGGTATAACCTTCCTCTTGCCTGCTGCTGTTTTGGGGGATTTGAGCCAGAGCCACCCACGGAGGTTTTTAAGAAATCTAACCTGAACTTGCAGATCTCCACCGGGGCGAAGGTTCCCACTAACTGCATGGAGGTGAACGGCAACAACGGCTCTCTGTCCCAAGCCTACTGCTATAAAGTGTGCTTGACCCCCGAGTCATCTAAAAGTGACTTTATGTTCCTGAAACCGTGCAGCCCCAGTAACACTCCGAGGAACAACGAGGCGAAGGGGGCTGACAACTTGGCTTGGAGCGCTCACAACAGATGCGCTTCGGTGAATAATCACTCCGGAGCCACCACGCCGAATGAGGTAACGTAGGAGTAAATGTGTTTTGGCATTTACAGTTATTTTTACCCGTTCAAATAGCCTCCGTGTGAAAGTTTAGTTCGGTTTTTAAAATCAAGTACACGGCATTCTTGTGAAGGTCAAATCATACATGCGGTCATGATTATGTCTGACTGAATTTGAACGAAAAAATCGCGCCTAAAATCAGTCGTTAGGTCATCTCCTAATATAAAAACCTACTAATACATTTGCGTCGATATTTCTATTAATATTTACATGTAATTCACTTAAAAGTTAGTGAAGTAATTAAAATGTATAGTGAATTTACAAAGGCTACAGAGAATTTAGCCAATGTGTTGCAAAACTGTTCTTATCTCGCGCAGAGTACGTCTGCCAGAAATATTGGTTTCACAAAGAAACGTAACATAATAAACGTTTCATGTTAGCGTCAATGCTTGTACTTCGTCTTTGCCGTCTATTTTTGGTTATACATCTATTTATACCATATATTGTCATCTAGTTATTGTTCATATTACGTTTTTAGAAGTATTTTTGTGGTAGAAGGGCATTGTCTGTTCTGTCTTTTACGTCTTTCAAAACGAGACAGACATTCAGTCTATGCATCCCTTGTTGTCCATTGACATCTAATAGTGTTTTGGCCGTGAGTAGGCCTACAAGGTGAACGGCCGATTGACAAGGTGAATCTCTGTACCATGAACTCCACTCATCGGGGGCTGGCTTCCGCCACTCAAGCACCTCAATTTATTTTGTAACTACAGGCTTGGACCGATAACCCCACTCACTACGCCTCAAGGGCACAGACAGAGCCGAAGATATAAACGGCACACAATGTAATGCATACGCGAGGGGGTCACGTTCAATGTTGATGATGAAAAATGACAAAAGGGCAAGGGCTGGTTTTTCAAGGAACTGTGTGTGTGTGTGTGTGGGGGGGGGGGGGGGGGGGGGGGGGGGGGGCAAGGACCTGGCTGGTACGTGGCGCGCCTGTAGATTTCCCCGGCGTTGTCCCCGCCGTGTGCGTGAGGAGAGCGATCAGAGTTCTGACCGTAGGAATGATACAAGAGACGGCGGAGGAGAGATAGCAGACAGACAAATAGAACTGGGGAAGGCTGTAGACAAAATACCACACATTCCCTCAAATACCTCCATCTTCGTATAGACAGAAGACTAAAAAAGGTCAGTCCCATTCACAGCAGGAACACCTCTGGACATTTCAAAATCTGGATTCGAGGTCATGATGATTGTTCTGCTCGCAGCTATGTCCCTCTAGGGGCTTGGTGTCCTTGATGACGTTAATTGGTTCCCTTAAATCACCCCTGCGTTCCCCGAGAGTCAATCTTCCACGTGAGTCATATTGAATGGGTCCGCTGCATGACACTACACAGCCTTAAAGATGTACAAATCTAACAGCGTTTACAGAGCGCTGTTTCCAACCAAAACAATGCGTTGAGGCCTGCACGTGAAGTCTGATTTCCCTGGGCAGATGAAAATATACATACAGTAGTCAAAGATTGGACAGACCTACTCTTTCAATAGTACATCTTTAGTTTGAAATGTAAGAGTTTTGGTTACTATGGCATGTCTTTTTGAGAGTGGGTTGACCTCCACAGGTGTATTTCCCATTGTGAAGCATGGAGGAGGAGGCGTGATGGTGTGGTGTTGGTTTGCTGGTGACACTGTCAGGGAATTCATCAGAAGTCAAGACACACTGAACCGGCATAGCTACCACAGCATTCTGCAGCGACATGCCATCTCATCAAGTTTGCCCTTGGTGGGGCTATAATTTGTTTTTCATCACAATTATTTTACAATGTGGAAAATGGTCAGAATAAATATCCTTAAATATGGTAGGTGTGTCCCAAAAATCTGTCTGCTACTGTACACTGAAGGTAAAAAAACAAACAATATTCCATGAAAGTGGTCTGTGAAAGTGGCGTGTAAGTGATCAGCTGAGATGACCTATTTAAGTGAGTAAGGCTGCATATACCGCATAACTCAGCAAGACGGTAATTAAAAACATGTTCTCGGAGCATCAGAGCAATGTTAATGTAAAAATGATGCATACATTCTACAAAACAATTACGTGTATAATTTTCCTAATTTCCTTAGTGGCACAGTTTCCTTTGAAGATTAGAATCGTGTTTTCGTTTCATCCCGGTGGAGTTCTAATTTGTGCAGAGATGGCGTGAAATGTATTTTGAATACCGATTCTAATAATATGCTTAGTTCGGATTCTTCTTGTTAAGAGCTATAAGTTAATTAATAGAGCGTGGAATATATACTATAATACTTACAACTGAATTAATATCTCTCCGAAGTGTACGTTACTTCCCCTGCTGCGCTGGTGGAAGAACGCAAACAAATGACCACAAGATAACGTTCAAGGCTTCTTGCTGCGCTCTGAAATAAGGCCACTTGGGGGCAGTCAAGCTCCATGAAAAGAATTACTCGTCGAACTTACTGAAAAACGTTGCAGTATTGAATATTGAAATATTCAGTCATTATTTATTTTTTAAATCATTTTTTAAAATCATTTCATCTCATTTCATCTCTGAAAATGCTTAGAAAGTTCTTCAACACGTTCAGTGCATCAGCAGGCTGGCTCTGACTGTTGGATGTTTTGAAAAGTCTAATGTTTTTAAAGATAGGATTTGTTTCAACATTATGTTTTTCTCTTTATCTACAGCTCAAGCAACCAAACACTGACTCGACTCTCACAAAAAACCAGAACACCTCTCTAAAACGGTAACAATCTGTTTTTGCTTCACACACAACTACTTCAGCATACCAGTCTGTTTTTATAATGTCTAAATGGATGCTGTAATACATCTACTGGATTGTAGTAGTGGGAAAGATGCTTTGTTTTCAGCTTATTGTGAACAGAAGCCTAATGATGCCTAATGGGGCACAGTATTGCGCAGCATTCCAGAGGATAATATTCCATAAAGAAGTTGTCCTCTGCTGCTAATTCTTTTGGGTTCAAATATTTATGCGAATGTCCGAATATGTTGACGAATGATGCATCTTTCAAAGGTCATAAACCTTTAAGAGGTTTTCACACTTTTGTCCTTTCAAAGGATCATTTGAAGACATTACTTATTATTATTACCACTACAGACTAGAACCAGACCCCTGTTCAAAAGTCTGCGTACCCTTCATTTTTAATTCTGTGTATTCACCCCTTTAGCAACAATGACAGCATGCAGCCTTTTGTAATAGTTACCTATGAGGCCCCAAATTCTTACTTGTGGCATAGCTGCCCATTTGTCTTGGCTAAATGCCTCCAGGACAGGGCAAAGTCTTTGGTCGTCTTGCATGAACCGCACGTTTGAGATCTCCCCAGAGTGGCTCCAAGATATTAAGGTCAGGAGACTGATGGCCACTCCAGAACCCTTTTCTGCTGTGGCCTTGTGTTCAGGGTCGTTGTCGTCCAAGAACGTCCCATGCGCTGCTTTCATGCAGAAGAATGCAAATTGTCTGGCAGTATTTTCTGATAACATGCTGCATTCATCTTGCCATCAATTTTCACAAGATTCCCCAATGCCTTTAGCTCTCACACACCCCACCCCCTCCCAAAAAACCTCAGTGAGCCACCACTGTGCTTCACAGTGGGGATGGTATTCTTTTCATTATAGGCCTTGTTGACCCCTCTCCAAACATAGCGCTTATAGTTGTGACTATTTTGGCCTCGTCACCCCAGATGACAGTTTGCCAGAAGCCGCGAGGCGCGTCAAGGTGTTGTCTGGCGTATTGTAACCAAGCTTTTTGTGGCATTGGCGCGAGGCGCGTCAAGGTGTTGTCTGGCGTATTGTAACCAAGCTTTTTGTGGCATTGGCGCGAGGCGCGTCAAGGTGTTGTCTGGCGTATATTAACCAAGCTTTTTGTGGCATTGGCGCGAGGCGCGTCAAGGTGTTGTCTGGCGTATTGTAACCAAGCTTTTTGTGGCATTGGCGCGAGGCGCGTCAAGGTGTTGTCTGGCGTATTGTAACCAAGCTTTTTGTGGCATTGGCGCGAGGCGCGTCAAGGTGTTGTCTGGCGTATTGTAACCAAGCTTTTTGTGGCATTGGCGCGGTAAAGGCTTCTTTCTGGCAACTCGACCATGCAGCTAATTATTGTTCAAGTATCGTCGTATTGTGCTCCTTGAAACAACCACACAGTCTTCTTCCAGAGCAGCCGGTATTTCTCCTCAGGTTACCTTGGTCTACCTGACCTGGGCTTGGTATCAAGAGATCCCCAAATGTTCCACTTTCTAATAAGTGATTGAACAGTACTGACTGGCCTTTTAAAGGCTTTGGATCTCTTTTTATATCCTTTTTCACCTTTATAAAGTTCCATTACCTTGTTACGCTGTTTTTTTGACCATTCTTTTCTGCTCCCCATGGCTCAGTATCTAGCCTGCTCAGTGCATCCACGTGAGAGCTAACACACTCATTGACAATTTATACAAAGACACTAATTGAAATTTAAAAAGCTGCAGGTGTGGGAAATTCACCTTTAATTGCTATTTTAACCTGTGTGTGTCACCTTGTGTGTCTGTAACAAGGCCAAACATTTAAGGGTATGTCAACTTTTGATCAGGGCCATTTGTTTTGATTTAAAAAGGGAGCTAAACACCTATGGGATAATACATGGCTTCATATGATCACTATCCTTAACTGAAATATATTTATTTTTGCATGATCAATCATATTTTCAAAATTTCTGCCAGAGTATGCAAACTTTTGAGCACAACTGTCTTAACAATACCAAATAATCTGTCCATGCTCTCCATGAAGACACTTGTCTCAATCAACTGGTGATAGGTACTGAAATACTTTGACATTGTCCTGTGTTTAGATGGACCAGCTAAATGTCTTTAGCTAATCAGAGGCCTCATGGACTGATGGCTACCAGCTGATTTGTTGAGACACAAGGGCCTGATGCCTAGTCAATATCTCCTCATGAACTTATCATCATGCCTCAAATTATCACATTAAAATGTTATTGTGATATTCAGAATTTACCGTTCAGATTTCAAACAAGAAGGTGAAACATCTCGGTAGGCCCAAGTAGAGGTTTATTGAATCCTGGCATAGAACATACATCTTGATGTCTGTCTTTTGTCTCCAGCTATAACTCCATCAACATGGACGGCACCCTGATGAGGAAAGCCATGCATGCAGAGCCAGAGAACTACATGGCCCCGGCGGCTGGCCAGTACTGGACCTGGGGCACACACATGAGGGGTACGTGAGACCCTGGGCTACAGGCAAACACACACACACATGAGGGGTACGTGAGACCCTGGGCTACAGGCAAACACACACACACACGAGGGGTACGTGAGGCCCTGGGCTACAGGCAAACACACACACACACACACATGAGGGGTACGTGAGGCCCTGGGCTACAGGCAAACACACACACGTGCACGCCGCCCCGGACGACACAAGTCGACCACTTTCTGTCTCTTTGTACAATGTGTCTCAGCTTGCTACCAGTTATTCCGTTCAATAGACCCCTGTAATGGACCTTACTGCTCTCCCCCCGCAGACTACAAGATGTCTCCCCCAACCACCGGCCCTCCTCCTCGGCCCTGGACCCCCCGCTGCACCCCTCCCCCCCCGCAGCAGCCCCAACCGCAGCCGCAGCCACCTGCGCCTGCCCCACCCCCCCACCCTCACCCCCACCCGCCTCCAGACTATCAGCACAACGTGTACATCCCAGGAACGCCGTCCGCCTTGTGCACTCTGAGGCCGGCGGCCGTCGACCACCGCAGCGAATTGGACGTCCACAACTCCTTCTCCACCTTCGGCAAGAGGAGGCGACTGGTGCACAACCATGAGCCCCAGGCGGACACGGCTGCCGCCGTCATAAACAATGACCTGTACAACGATTAGCGCCAGACCCCGGAGGGGGCAGCCGATTGGCCCATGGACGAGTCTGGGACTGGGTGGATGGACGTGTTTCTTCTGTGGTAGGAGTGAATGTAGGCACAGGAAACATACTGCAGGCAGAGAGTTGATCCCGAAGGAATTCCTTCCTTGCCTGACTGATAAGAATAAGCATACGAACTCCGGAAACAATCGGTGAATTCTGACTTCTGTACTCGTAAGAGAGGGGGATGGATTGGTACGGAGTGGATGAATGGATGAACCTGAGCAGAGTGATCTTACGCCCTATTTTATATCTGCCTCTTTTGGCCATTGATCTTTTTGACACATTATTGCCGTATATTTCCCACTGTCTGTTTTTCAATTGATTATATACAATTCATTTTCAGGCCTATAATTATTAATATTATTATTTCGACAATCAGCCTGGTGCAACACTTTGATGAGAAACTTCCAAATAATCTAAGATTGGACTGCGCTTTGCACATTGATATAAATATGAATTCTATTTTTGAATGGAAATAAACACTAATAGCTGTGTTGCATTCATTCACCTCACCTGAGACGGTTAAAAAGATGTGGTTCTGTAGAGCTGATCTTCTGTGAATATGTATTATGAATTTACTTGTAGATATGCAAACTGCATTTGTGATGCAGGTGTTCCACAACGGCTTAAAAAGACCCCCAACACGTGTTCTGTAAATACATTTCTGAGAATAAAGTATTTTTTTTCATATAATTTTCTTCCTCATGTATTAATTATGAAGGTTGCCCGGTCGAGCCTATTCGTCTCACGCCCTTGTCATCACCAGCTATTCCCCAACAGGCCTGAAGAAGGGAACGGTTTAATTCTGAGGATGGATTAAATTGATTGAGACACGTTTTCAATGTTTAATCAGCTTAAGTCACACATCCACTTTAAAGTTCGGAAATTGTTTTAGGGTGAAAAAGTTCCCCAGTGCACAAATTCCAGAGCAAGCTTTCTGCCACGGAAAGCTGTTAACCCTGGCAAGGAATAAACATAGTAAAATGCTAACATATGCTAATTGGAGTGCTCGCATTTCCATTCGCCCGCAGAGAATAGTCGAGGTTCATTAACTGAACAAACAGAATATCCCTTCGAAATATCATTTTAATTAAAAGACGTTCGGACTGGGACACAAACAGCAGACTGGGAGCTTCCATCCAAAATGCCACACCTGGACGCGAAGCGTCAAACCTTCTGGCCCTTTTTGATGTGCCCTTTTCCTTTCAATATCCCAGGGAGATTTTAAAAGGCGGTTAGTCTATGGGTTCGTGTCCTACACAATTCTGAACATCTTGAAATGTTCCCGAACGAACGCTGCGTCGTGTGACCTCATAACCAAACATATATGTTTCATGACAATAGTAAAGCACTAGTTATCGTTGCTGCTTGGACAAACCATTTCTGTGTTTAAGGATTCGTTTCTGTCTGTCCTTGATTTAAGAAACATTGTCGTTTTACTGGGTTGCAATCATTTTTTTGTCGTTGTGTTTTTTCATAAAATAAACATTTTCATGGTATTTTATGCCAAGCAGGTTACACATAAAACTAAACCTTGTTACTCATAGATATAAGCTACATGTTTTGGCAATAAACGTGTTTTATATGAATGTTTTATGTCATATGACTATGTGTAGTACTTTTATTTGACCTGTACGAATGAGGAAAACATTTTTTGATAAAAGAATACAAAAATTATATATAAAAAATAAAAATAAAAAAAAATCAATTTTGAGTTCAAAAGGAACCACAATGGGTGAAATTGAACATAGCAAAGTTAATGTGTAACTGGTCAGGAGGACAATATGGACGCCTCTGAATTAGGGTGTAATATTCCTTCTGGCTAGGGGGAGTAAAAGAGCCATAGGGGTGGATAGTATAGCACAGCAAACATTATTTAGGTCAGTTAGATTTCATGTTAATGAGTGGGAAACCATGTTGCATGGTGAGCATCGGTATCTCCTTCACACAAAAGTGTATTTAACATGAACTATAGTCTGGTATAATATCCTGCATGGGTTTACCAGCAGCTGAGTTGAGTTACATAAACATCTGACCTAAAGGACACTTTCATCATCTTCTAACAACCGGATGAGTTCATCCATTCAGGACTTCACCCAACCCCTATCCCTGCCTCTGACCTCAGACTGAGGCCTAGTCAAGCCTCTTTCCGCATGAGTTAGATTTATGGGTGTCATACCGCACACCACAATGTTCTTACCCTCACCTTCCTTCACCCACACATATTCGGTCCCTACTAAGTGTCCCCTTTAGGACAACATGTCATTAGTGAGTTATGAGTTAAAACGGGGGACAATGAACTGATGAAAACATTACTAATTGACACTAGGTCTATAGTATCATAACGTACAGTGATGAAAAATTGATCTATTCACACAAAGTCTGATCAGTGTTTCTCCACCAGGGGGCATAATTCAGTCAACAGAGGAAGACCATGAAAAGTAGCACATACAAAGCAATCTTAGATCTTACTTAGATTTGAAAATAAATATATTTTATGAAGTAAAGTTCTCAGTTAACAGGATATGTTGAATAAAATGATAGGAAAGAACACACAATTGAAACTATTAACAAGAATCGAAGCCAAAGAGTCTGTGGTCCGTTTATTACATAGGCTCTTAAAATTATTCACCTCCAGGAACTTCTTCACATAAATTGTTTTACAACATAAAATCCAAATATTAATCAGGAGATTTTGCCACTGATTTACACAAAAAAGACAGTAAAGTGAAAAATAAAAGCATCACATTTTTTAATTAATTACAGGTGGATTCCATTCAACTAATTTAATGACTTCTACACCAAATTGGTTGACTCAGATCTCCTTCAGGTTTGTCAAAGGGGTTTAATAATTTGTAATCAATTATGTTCTGTATTATGTTCGTAATTCATTTAGACATAAATGTAATTGTATAAATGTGTAACGGCTCATTTGGTGTGAGTTTCATTCAAGCGGTGAGGTAAATACTTTTAAGGTTTCTGATGCAGCTGAAATCACTTAGGTTGCTGTTGACAGGGAGCCTTGTATTCTGTATTCACTCAGTGGCTTTGAAACTGAACTGGCACACCTGATTCCAACAAGGGATAAAACAGAAATGGTAAACATTTTGGAGGAGTCAAGGTGAGGTTTGTTGAAACTCCAATCTTTATCAATATGGATATTGTATTGGCTGAATGGTCCAGACAGGTCTCAGCTGCAGCATATTCATTCCACCAGAGGATTCCCAGGCACTTGCTTGGCCAGAGAGGACGGCCAATCCATAGTGAGGTAAAACACACCAAACGGATATGCAAGGTGAAGCAATACAACTATAAAAATTTTACATGTATTTCATAATGTGTATACTATTTATATCTGCTGATTTGGAAACAGTCTAACATTTTACAATTTAATTCAATGGTATACTCTATATAGACATATAGGGAAATTAGTGTCTTCTTCCAAGGCACCCAGCTAATATCATGGGATAAAGACTCAAGATTAAGGTGTGTTTTTGTACAAACCCCTGGTGTTAATTTTTCCCCCACCCACCTAGAGTTACGGGCAGGGCAAAGTCAACCTTTCTGGCTGGGCTAAAGGATTTTGTTCGAAAAGAAGAACTCTATCAGATGTCTAGTCAGGGATAGAAGAGAGCAAACTCACAAACCGACAGTGCTGTGATCTCTCCATCTACTGCCGTCAAAATTATGTCCAACCCCACTGTTAAAACCAAACCAAAATATTCAGTACCATCGCTTCCTGTCTGATTTTCTATAGTATGCCATTTTTTAGGTCAAATCATTTTAAAGTATTCAGACAATGTATTCAGTACTCTGAAGCTCAGAAGTACCCTTGGCAGGGATCAGAGCTTCAGGTTTTCTAGGGAATCCCTCTACCAGCTTGGCACACCTAGATATGAGCAGTTTCTCCCCTTCTTCCGTTCAGATCCAATCACGCTCTGTCTGAGTGGATGAAAAGTGAACCGCAAACCATAGATGTTCAATGGTTTTCCACTCCAGGCTCTGGCGGGGCCACTCAGGGACATTCACAGACTGGTCCTGATGCCACTCCGGGATTGTCTGGGCTGTGTGCTTCAGGTCATCATTGCGCAGAAAGATAAACCTTTGCATGTCACCTGGATCAGATTTTCTTCTACTCTGTATTTTGCTCCATTCATTATTCCCTTAATCCGGAAACTCCCTGGTGCTGAGAAGGTCTTACAATCATGATTCACTGTAGGGATGCCGCTTGATTATTTACATTTGCATTTTTCAGACGTAGTCCACTGACATTCAGGCCTAAAGATTGATTGAGCGCTACACAGATGGTTATCCTCGAGACAAATTCTCCCATCTCTTCGTAGAGTCAAGTCCCATAATATACTCTCTGAGACGGTTCGAACCCCAGAATCCCAATGGGACTCCACTGGTGACGTTACAACGAATGGACAACAGATATCCCATTATGTGATCCCTCTGGTTTGATTATCCCTCCCTTCCTCCATTAATCACACCGTGTCGCTGTTCACCAGTGAATGTCTCAGCTCTACTCAGAGGAAGCCACGACATTCTCATCCATCCCTGCTCTAGGACAGACCTCTCAGCGAAAACACGAACACCTGGCTGCTATGTATAGATTTGCCGTAATAGCGTCCATGTACTTGCATAAGGAGTTTATTTCTTAAATATCTTTTAATGGAATTCAACGGTAGAATGGATCCACAGAGACGCAGTTTCTACGGTTTATTTGTGTTCTGTGCGTTATGGAGCAACGCTTGGTCTGTGACGCGGTACTCAATACCGGAGGAGATGGAAGGGGGGTCTGTCGTGGCGAATTTAGCTGCAGATTTGGGATTGGAACTTGCAGGACTGGCTCATCGCGAGGTAAAACTTGATATTTTCCATAGCAAGAAATATTTGGAGTTCAACAAAAAATCTGGCGAGCTCTTTATAGTTGAGAAAATGGACAGAGAATATCTCTGTCCAACTAAAACAACAGCCTGTTTTCTTAAATTAGACGTTATAATCGAAAACCCATTGCGGATATTTAACATAGAATTGGGAATAACAGATATCAATGATAACGCTCCTCATTTTCGTAAGGACAGAATAGAGCTTCACGTTTCGGAATCAGCAACACCGGGGGAGAAATTCTCCCTTCCTAATGCAGTGGATCTGGATGTCGGTATAAATACTGTAAAAAACTATCATCTTAGCGCCAATGAGCATTTTACTATAGACATTCAGACTGGAAGCGATGGTACTAAATACGTTGACTTGGTTTTAACAAAGGATTTAGACCGGGAGACCCACTCAGTTCATAATCTAATTTTGACGGCAGTAGATGGAGGGATCAAAGCGCGCTCTGGTGCAGCTAATATAATCGTTAAAGTGCTAGACACAAATGACAACGCCCCAACGTTTGACCGCCCTGTGTATTATTTGAATATGACAGAAAACTCGTCACCTGGAACGCTGGTACTGGAGATGAACGCCACGGATTTAGACGAAGGGCCAAATGCAGACATAACATATTCATTCACGCTTTACACGTCGGAGAAAACACAAGAAGTATTTGCCCTTAATCCGAAAACAGGAGAAATTACAGTAAAGGGCACTATAGACTATGAAGACATGACATTTTATGAAATGCACGTTGAAGCTAAGGACAAAGGAGATCCTCCTCTATTAGGCTTGTGTAAAATTGTAGTGCATGTTACAGATATGAACGACAACTATCCAGAGATCGCAGTGAAATCTTATAAGAGCACTGTTAATGAAAACATTCCGATAGGGTCAGTCATAGCGCTGGTAGGTATAAGCGATAGGGACACAGGTGAAAATGGCAAAGTGAGCTTAACAATAAACCAACACCTGCCATTTGTTTTGAACAAGTCATCAGATCTTCTTTATGAGCTCATAGTATCAGAACCCTTAGACAGAGAAAAAGTTCCAGAATTTGACATTACACTCGTTGTTATGGATGGAGGAAAACCTTCCTTGTCCGATAATGAAACTATAAATGTACATTTATTGGACGTGAATGATAACGCACCACTATTCCCAAAGTCATTCTACACTATACTCGTAGTGGAGAATAACGCACCTGAAGCCTTGCTAAGTTCCCTCACTGCGTTTGATCCGGACCTCCATGAAAACCAATATCTAGTTTATTTCATCGTAGAAAAGGAGATCGTGAACACCTCCATGTCCATGTTGTTCTCTATCAATCCGGAGAACGGTAATCTTTACGCACTGAAGACGTTTGACTATGAGATAGAGAAGGAGTTCCTTTTCCACATTGAGGCCAGAGACTCTGGTGTTCCTCCACTCAGTAGTAACGTGACGGTCCACATCATCATTGTTGACCAGAACGACAACGCGCCTGTTATTGTCTCTCCGTGGCGCGCGCATGGCTTCGTGGTGGAAGAGAAAATTCCCAGATCCACCGAAAAGGGATCCGTGGTCTCCAAGGTGATTGCCATAGACACGGACTCGGTCCAAAACTCTCGTATTACATACCAGTTTCTACAAGTTACTGACTCAACTTTATTCAGTCTGGACCAATACAACGGAGAGATCCGGACTATGAGAATGTTCAGTTACAGAGATCAGCGTTATCAACGGCTGGTTGTCATTGCCAAGGACAACGGAGACCCTGCACTTTCTGCAACAGTTACCATCAAGCTGTCAACAGTGGAGACTGACATTAAAGCCTTCTCTGACCAGACTGAAGTCCCTCTAGAATATGACATCTTTACAGACTTAAACCTGTATTTGGTGATAGGCCTGGGCTCGGTGTCCTTCCTGTTATTGATCACCATATTGGTCACCTGCGTGCTGAAGTGTCAGACAACTAAACCAAGCAAAGCGGCTCCTCCCAGTCGGAACAGTGTAATCAGTGAGAGGAACTCCACAATCGCGGATTCTACCCTGGTCTCCAACGATGCCTACTGGTACAGTCTGTTTCTAGCGGAGACCAGGAAAGGAAAGCTGGTAGTCAGACAACCTGTACCAAAGGCCGGCTCCAGATACATCGTTTCCAGTATCCCAAGGAGCACGGGTCTGACAGAGACAAGCGAGTCAGCAGCCTCTACGCTGCAGGTAAGACAAGCATGTTTATTTGCAGCCTTAAAAATAATGTCGGTAACACTTCCGTTGAAGGATTCTATGTTACGTTTAACAACTTCATCAACATATAATATTTAAATATTGACCGGGCAGCCCAGTGAGTGTTGCGTCTGACCAATAACTGAAATATTGCTTGAAAAGTTTAAGTAATATTTGTCAACGCAAAACCTTGTCAACAATCAGAAGGTGTTACACCTAAAAGAGACGCCTGTTGAAATGTGACAGTTGTATATAGCAGATAAAGTGACATTTCCTGTAAAAAATAAATCACTAGTCGGTTACTTTACTATTAAAAATACAAGTGGAGTTGCGGTAATGCCAGAATCTAAGGGCATGTACCCAAAAAACATTACATAATGTCCAACAAAGAAAGTCAATAAGTAAGAGAGGATGTGTATTACCTTAGCTTAGCAAGGGTTAGCTGTGCTAGCAACAAGATTTTAAACTTCATAAAGGACTCTATTTTGATAATACTATTATGAAATGTAAACATTTTGGCAGATCCATATTTATCCATATCAACCAGCAGTATTGAGAGAACACATGTTCATACTTTAATTGTAGTGATGCCCTGGAAAATCATACCCACACTTTAAAAGCCATTCACTAATAACGGAGCTAAGATAAACCCCATGGACGCTCCACAACCCGTATGGGTTTGGAACCTGATAGAAATCAAAAAAGAGATTGAGTTACAAAATCATCTACTTTTTTACTGCAGGTTTGAACATAGCATCCATCTGCCGTCCCTTACTATCAAGTACTGACGAAATAGGTGAAAGCTCCATATTTGCAACGTTTTTTGTTGATTTGGGTCTGGATGTAGAAATGCTGGGAAAAATGAAAAACAGCGTGATCACTTAGAAGAACTAGAACATCGCAAGTTCGATTCTGGTCTCCAACGTTGTGGTCTGGGACAATATGTTTTGTTGCGCACAGCATAAAAGGTAAGATGGTTTTCAGACAGCATATGCCAAAGATCCTTCCCAGTACAATAAGAGTCACATATTTGACAGAGTTCTGTGATTTGGCAGTACTTTTCAGGTTAAACCTAAATATCCAACTGTTTTAACAAAATATAGCTTTGACAATCCGTGGCTAGAATTCTGAGCGTATAAGTAATGCCTTAAATGAATGCACGTTTAACTGATGTGAAAACACCAACAAGGGATGTGAACTAAATTGTATAATATCTTGCAACTACAAACAAAAAAGGTCGAACTATAGGTTATACAATACGATTTACGCTTATTTACAGTTACCTGATAACGTTAAAATATAAATATTTCTCGTAGTGAAATACAGTGTCGCTGCACACCAATAAAACGCACTGTTCTGTGACGTAATAATCGCCATCTCAGTTTGACACAGCAAGGAAAGGAAACCAAATTCATACGAAAAGCTCTCTTGCTCTGAACCCATCACTGTAAATGTAAGACCTAAAATAGGTATTGGACCAATGGACGCGTCGTTTGGCTTTTAATACCACCATCCAAACATCTAGTTTACAGCATTGCATTGCGCGAGGGTGAAAAGAGACAATGGAGGCGCAATGTCTCCTTCAATCCTGGAAAAGGTACGTTTTAGTCTCGCTTCTTCTCTCTGCCACCCTTAACACGGTGTCTACGGTTACCCACTATTCTATTCCAGAGGAAATGGAAGAAGGATCAGTAGTCGCCAATTTAGCTACGGATTTAGGACTTGATGTGAAAACATTAAGTAGACGGAAAATAAGAGTAGATGTTGTTGGAAATAAGAAGTATTTGCAGATTAACAAGGAAACTGGGGAACTCTACATTTTGGAGAAGATAGACAGAGAATTTCTTTGTCCCAGTAAAACGACGGCATGTTTTCTTAAATTAGATGCATCCATTGAAGATCCAATAAGAATGTTTAACATCGAATTGGAAATCATGGACATCAACGATAATACGCCAAATTTCCGAAGGGATACGATGTACCTGGATGTATCCGAATCTTCTCCAGTTGGAGAAAGATTTTCATTGAACAATGCAGTTGACCCGGATGTAGGTATGAATTCAGTTAAAACATATCATCTAAGCAAAAGTGATCATTTTAATATAGAGATTCAGGCTGGACGAGACGGGTCAAAGTTTGCTGACTTGATTGTGAAAAAGGCTTTAGACCGAGAGCAGCAAGCCGTCCATAATCTAATACTCACCGCAGTAGACGGCGGAGTCCCGTCACGCACGGGCACTGCAAACATCATTGTTCGTGTATTGGATACAAATGACAACGCCCCTAAGTTTGACAAAGACAGCTACAATATCAACATATTGGAAAACTCTCCAATTGGAAGTATTGTAATTAAATTGAATGCAACTGACTCAGACGAAGGAACCAATTCAGAAATAATATACTCATATAGTTTATATACATCAGAGAAAACGCAAGAAATGTTCAGTTTAAACCCAACTAGCGGTGAAATAAGAGTAAAAGAAATGATAAATTATGAAGATTTCCGAATTTATGACATGGAGGTTATAGCGAGGGACATGGGAGCCAATACATTATCGGGTCAATGTAAATTAACAATTTCAGTAATAGATATGAATGATAATCATCCAGAAATATCTGTTAAATCATTTCAAAGTCCCGTAAAGGAGGATATAGCAGTAGACACGGTAATAGCAGTGGTTAGTGTCAGTGATAAAGATTCAGGTGATAACGGTAAAGTTGATATTAGCATTGCATTTAATTTACCCTTTGCATTAAGATCGTCTTCTCTAGATAACTACTATGAGTTGATCGTTTCAAAACATTTAGATCGTGAGATGGTCCCGGAATACGACATCACTTTTATCGTGACCGACAGGGGTTCCCCTCCACTATCTGACAACGAAACTGTTACTTTAGAACTACTTGACGTTAATGATAACGTTCCACAGTTCCCCCAGTCGTTTTACAATATACCCGTTATGGAGAATAACGCACCTGGGGCCTTGTTAAGTTCCCTCACTGCGTTTGATCCGGACCTCCATGAAAACCAGTATCTAGTTTATTTCATAATAGAAAAAGAGATCGTTAACACCTCCATATCCATGTTGTTCTCCATCAATCCGGAGAACGGTAATCTTTACGCACTGAAGACATTTGACTATGAGATAGAGAAGGAGTTCCTTTTCCACATTGAGGCCAGAGACTCTGGTGTTCCTCCACTCAGTAGTAACGTGACTGTCCACATCATTATCGTGGACCAGAATGACAACGCACCTGTTATTGTCTCTCCGTGGCGCGCGCATGGCTCCGTGGTGGAGGAAAAGATCCCCAGATCCACCGAAAAGGGATCCGTGATTTCCAAGGTGATAGCCATAGACACGGACTCGGTCCAGAACTCTCGTATTACATACCAGGTTCTACAGGTTACGGACGCCACTTTATTCAGTCTGGACCAATACAACGGAGAAATCCGGACGATGAGAATGTTCAGTTACAGAGATCAGCGTTATCAACGGCTTGTTGTCATCGCCAAGGACAATGGAGACCCTGCTCTCTCTGCTACAGTAACCATCAAGCTTTCAACAGTGGAGACGGACATTAAAGCCTTCTCTGATCTGACTGAAGTCCCTCTAGAATATGACATCTTTACAGACTTAAACCTGTATTTGGTGATCGGCCTGGGCTCGGTGTCCTTCCTGTTATTGATCACCATATTGGTCACCTGCGTGCTGAAATGTCAGACAACTAAACCAAGCAAAGCGGCTCCTCCCAGTAGGAACAGTGTAATCAGTGAGAGGAACTCCACAATAGCGGATTCTACCCTGGTCTCCAACGATGCCTACTGGTACAGTCTGTTTCTAGCGGAGACCAGGAAAGGAAAGCTGGTAGTCAGACAACCTGTACCAAAGGCCGGCTCCAGATACATCGTGTCAAGTATACCAAGGAGCACGGGTCTGACAGAGACCAGTGATTCAGCAGCTTCAACGCTACAGGTAAGAGGTGATCATATACTTGCAAACTGGTCTCATTGGAATACCTGAACTGTTATACGTAAATCCATGGCAACCGATTTCGTATGCTATGGTAAACTTGGTTACATAACAATGTGCAACTAAAACTTGTACGTTACGAATTGTTTAAAATATAACACATGCACTAACGCTATTAAAACGTATCACATGTTACAAACGCTAAACAAACATATTGTATGCTACTAACGCCACGAACATTTATGATATGATACAAACACTACCACAACGTATCATATCTTATGAATTTTAACAAAACATCAAAGCTACAATATGTAATAAATGCAGTTTAACGTTACAGTTAACGTTAGTTATCACTGCACTGGGGTTAAGGTTATGTTTTTGGTAATGGTTAGAACATAAATCACTTTTAAAATATTTAAGCGACCTTGGTAAAAACACCTATCACTGCCTCTAGATGAGCTAAAAGGTTTTTTTGTTATACATACTCACATGCTTCCCAGGCATAAATATCTAACTTGGGCAAACAATTTGTGTTCATTGAATGTAATGAAACAATTCCAGGATGACATGAAATATGCTAATTAAATAGCTTTTTTATTCGAAGTATATCAATGTCTTGAACTGTACCATTACGTTTGGGCCTATTATATTATTTACATCAATTAAAACGTCCATGTTTCCACGATTTTGCCAGTGCAACGTGAAGTAATATTGGTCACACAGATATAGGCCATCTAAAATGTAAAGATACAGATGTGCAGAATGGTTTCTTGCGCAAAGGGTCGCTGTTGATTAGCAGAAGACTTGTATTTCTGACACCATAATCGCCATGACAGTACGTCACTGTAGGGAAAGCATTGAATAAGCGAAGTGAACAGTTCCTTTGTGCCTAAACATGTATCTATAAATTCATGGCTTTCCTCCATAATTTTCACTTCAGTGTCAAATGGACTGGGATTGTAAACCGTTATAATCGTCAGATGGAACTTCCTTTTTGGTATTGAATGCACTGCTCCTATACCAGTCCTTTGCAACAATGGAGTATGTAACTGGAAAACCATTGAAAAGGTACGTCTCGGTCTTGCTTCTTTTCCTCGCCGTCATGAAAACTGCCACCGCTGTTACTCAATATTCTATCGCAGAGGAAATAAAGGAGGGTTCGGTTGTTGCCAGTCTTGCAACGGATTTAGGCATTGATGTCAAAACTCTCAGTAAAAGGAAGATGAGGCTAGACATTATAGCCAACAAAAAATATCTAGATGTGAACAAAGAGACGGGTGAACTGTATATTGTAGAGAAGATTGACAGGGAGTATCTTTGTCTCGCGAAGACGTCTTGCTATCTCAAAATGGAGGCAATTTTGGAAAACCCATTACGTATTTTTAACATAGAATTAGAAATTCTGGATATGAACGATAATGCTCCACAATTTCGAAGGGATGCAATACATTTAGATATATCTGAGTCCACCTCCATCGGAGAGAGATTCTCCCTTAGTAATGCAGTAGACCCCGATGTTGGTGTGAATTCAGTTAAAGCATACTACCTAAGTGAAAGCGACCATTTCAATATTGAAGTTCAAAAAGGAAGAGATGGGTCACAGTTTGCTGATTTGATCCTGAAAAAGGCTTTAGACCGAGAGAAGCAAGCTGTGCATAATCTAATACTCACCGCTGTTGATGGCGGATCACCTAAGCGCTCCGGCACAGCTAGCATCATTGTTCGGGTGCTTGACACCAACGACAACGCCCCTACGTTTGATAATGATAGCTACAAAATTGATGTAATTGAAAATTCTCCAATTGGCAGTGTTGTTGTTAAACTGAAAGCAACAGACTTAGATGAGGGAACTAATTCAGAAGTTATATATTCATATAGTCTGTATACGTCAGAGAAAAGCCAAGACACTTTTAATTTAAACCCCAGCAATGGAGAAATAACAGTGAAAGAGTTAATAAATTATGAAGATTTCCGGATATATGACATGGAAGTCATAGCAACAGACAAGGGTCCCAATTCACTCTCTGGCCAGTGTAAATTAACTATTTTAGTCACCGATATGAACGATAACCATCCCGAAATTTCCATCAAGTCATTTCAAAGTCCACTCAAGGAGAATATAGCAGTAGATACAGTCATAGCAGTTGTTAGTGTTAGTGACAAAGATTCCGGTGACAATGGAATAGTGGATATTCATATTCCTCACCAATTGCCTTTTACACTAAGAGAGTCTTCTGATAATTATTATGAGTTGGTAGTATCAGAACTTCTCGACCGTGAGAAGATCCCAGAATATTACATCACATTTACCGTGACAGACAGGGGTTCCCCTCCGCTATCTGACAACGAAACGGTGACTTTAGAACTACTTGACGTTAACGATAACGTTCCACAGTTCCCCCAGTCTTTCTACACTATACCCGTTACAGAGAATAACGCACCCGAAGCCTTGCTAAGTTCCCTCACTGCATTTGATCCGGACCTCCATGAAAACCAATATCTAGTTTATTTCATCGTAGAAAAGGAGATCGTGAACACCTCGATGTCCATGCTGTTCTCCATCAATCCGGAGAACGGCAATCTTTACGCACTGAAGACATTTGACTATGAGATAGAGAAGGAGTTCCTTTTCCACATTGAGGCCAGAGACTCTGGTGTTCCTCCACTCAGTAGTAACGTGACAGTACATATCATTATTGTGGACCAGAACGACAACGCGCCTGTTATTGTCTCTCCGTGGCGCGCGCATGGCTCCGTGGTGGAGGAAAAGATCCCCAGATCTATCGAAAAGGGATCCGTGATTTCCAAGGTGATAGCCATAGACACGGACTCGGTCCAGAACTCTCGCATTACATACCAGTTTCTACAGGTTACGGACGCCACTTTATTCAGTCTGGACCAATACAACGGAGAGATCCGGACAATGAGAATGTTCAGTTACAGAGATCAGCGTTATCAACGGCTGGTTGTCATCGCCAAGGACAACGGAGACCCTGCACTTTCTGCAACCGTTACCATCAAGCTGTCAACAGTGGAGACTGACATTAAATCCTACTCTGACCAGACTGAAGTCCCTCTAGAATATGACATCTTCTCAGACTTAAACCTGTATTTGGTGATCGGCCTGGGCTTGGTGTCCTTCCTGTTATTGATCACCATATTAGTCACCTGCGTGCTGAAGTGTCAGACAACTAAACCAAGCAAAGCGGCTCCTCCCAGTAGGAACAGTGTAATCAGTGAAAGGAACTCCACAATCGCGGATTCTACCCTGGTCTCCAACGATGCCTACTGGTACAGTCTGTTTCTAGCGGAGACCAGGAAAGGAAAGCTGGTAGTCAGACAGCCTGTGCCAAAGGCCGGTTCCAGATACATCGTTTCCAGTATACCAAGGAGCACGGGCTTAACAGAGACAAGCGAGTCAGCAGCCTCTACTCTGCAGGTAAGATACTGTAGTTCGTATATTAGCTAACGAAATGGTCGTTAGTTGCATTACCAATCAGGTTCTTCATTTATGTTTGTAAAAGTAGCGCCTTATGTGCATTGTTACACTTTAATGCATATAGGCCTGAGGCGAACAAAGACGTATGATATTCTAAGACATCCGAAATCAAAAACAAAACTATTCGAACTTTTATTTATTTGCTAAATATTTGTCATCGATATAACTTGAATGTGTGCATATATACATGTACAATTCCAAAATGTGTGTATACTGGTAAAATACGCAATGTGTCGCTGCTCACTAGTAAAACTAACTCGTTTCTGTGATGTAACGGTCGCCATGACAGTTCACACCGAGGAACGGGAACCAACTAATGTGGGCAGCTCCCTAGCTCTGAATACTGCGCTGCAAAACGAATGTTTGAATAAATCTCAGCACAACTGTCGACTTGTATGCTTCTAATAACACAACGAAACGCACAGTATTCTATATTGCATTGTGCACGGACCAAAACAATCAAACGATGGAAGCGCTTTGTCTCGTTCAATCCTGGAGAAGGTACGTCTCGGTATTAATTTTATTCTGTTCCACCATGAACACATTGTCAGCCGTAACCCATTATTCTATACCGGAAGAAATGGAAGAAGGATCGGTTGTTGCTAATTTAGCCGCGGATTTGGGACTTGACGTAAAAACGCTAAGCAAAAGGAAAATGCGTTTAGATGTAATCGCCAACAATAAATATCTGGATGTGAACAAAGAAACGGGAGAGCTATATATTGTAGAAAGGATAGACAGGGAAAATATATGTGTATCTAAGATAACGTGTTTTCTTAAAATGGACGCAACATTAGAGAATCCAATCAGAATATTTAACATCGAACTTGAAATAATGGATATCAACGATAATGCGCCCCATTTTCGAAGAGATTCGATACATTTAGACATATCCGAATCTACCCCTGTGGGAGAACGATTCTCACTGAACAATGCTGTTGACCCTGACGTTAGTAGCAATTCAATAAAAACATACTATCTTAGTGAAAGCGACAATTTTGATATTGAAATCCAAAGTGGCAGGGACGGGTCTAAATTTACAAACTTGATCCTGAAAAATACTTTAGACCGAGAGAAACAGGCGGTTCATAATCTCATACTCACTGCTGTAGACGGTGGAGTTCCTACACGCTCGGGTACAGCCAGCATCATTGTTCGAGTTCTGGACACAAATGACAACGCCCCTAAGTTTGACAAAGATACTTACAAAATAGAAATAATGGAAAACACACCTACAGGAAGCCTTGTGATTAAATTTAACGCAACTGACATAGATGAGGGGTCAAATTCAGAAGTAGTGTATTCATATAGTATATATACATCCGAGAAAACACAAGAAACGTTCAGTTTAAACCCTAGCGATGGAGAAATAACTGTAAAGGAAATGATAAATTATGAAGATTTTAGGATTTATGATATGGAAGTAATAGCAACAGATAAAGGAACGAATTCCTTGTCGGGCCATTGTAAATTAACAATTTTTGTCGCCGATATGAATGACAATCATCCGGAAATATCAATAAAATCTTTTCAAAGTCCAATCAAGGAAGATATACCCGTAGATACGGTGCTAGCTGTTGTAAGTGTCAGTGATAAAGACTCGGGTGAAAACGGGATTGTAAATATTCATATCGCTCATCACTTACCTTTTAAACTAAGAGAAACGTCTGACAGCTTTTATGAGTTAGTCGTTTCAGAACCTCTTGACCGTGAGAAAGTCCAAGAGTATGACATCACTTTTACAGTAACTGACAACGGTTTCCCTCCACTAGCAGACAACGAGACTATGACTTTAGAACTACTTGACGTTAACGACAACGTTCCACAGTTCCCCCAGTCATTCTACACTATACCAGTTACAGAGAATAACGCACCTGGAGCCTTGCTAAGTTCCCTCACTGCGTTTGATCCGGACCTCCATGAAAACCAATATCTAGTTTATTTCATCATAGAAAAGGAGATCGTGAATACCTCCATGTCCATGTTGTTCTCCATCAATCCGGAGAACGGCAATCTTTACGCACTGAAGACGTTTGACTATGAGATAGAGAAGGAGTTCCTTTTCCACATTGAGGCCAGAGACTCTGGTGTTCCTCCACTAAGTAGTAACGTGACAGTCCACATCATCATTGTTGACCAGAACGACAACGCGCCTGTTATCGTCTCTCCGTGGCGCGCGCATGGCTTCGTGGTAGAGGAAAAGATCCCCAGATCCACCGATAAAGGATCTATGGTCTCCAAGGTGATAGCCATAGACACGGACTCGGTCCAGAACTCTCGTATTACATACCAGTTTCTACAGGTTACTGATGCCACTTTGTTCAGTCTGGACCAATACAACGGAGAGATCCGGACTACGAGAATGTTCAGTTACAGAGATCAGCGTCATCAAAGGCTGGTTGTCATCGCCAAGGACAACGGAGAACCTGCTCTCTCTGCTACAGTAACCATCAAGCTGTCAACAGTGGAGACGGACATTAAAGCCTTCTCTGATCTGACTGAAGTCCCTCTAGAATATGACATCTTTACAGACTTAAACCTGTATTTGGTGATCGGCCTGGGCTCGGTGTCCTTCCTGTTATTGATCACCATATTAGTCACCTGCGTGCTGAAGTGTCAGACAACTAAACCAAGCAAAGCGGCTCCTCCCAGTAGGAACAGTGTAATCAGTGAGAGGAACTCCACAATCGCGGATTCTACCCTGGTCTCCAACGATGCCTACTGGTACAGTATGTTTCTAGCGGAGACCAGGAAAGGAAAGCTGGTAGTCAGACAGCCTGTGCCAAAGGCCGGCTCCAGATACATCGTGTCCAGTATACCAAGGAGCACGGGTCTGACAGAGACAAGCGACTCAGCAGCATCTACTCTGCAGGTAAGACTAAGAGATATTTAATTTTATTAAATGATCAGGAATGCAATTTATCTCTGATGTGTCGGTTTAGTTTCCCTTTCAGTGCGTCAACATAGTGGGCAAAATAGTCATGACCAAAAAAATAAAAAAACTCTCCTACTTTTTATATTTTAATGTGCGTTCAAGGCAGCTTGTAGTACTACAATTTAACTATGTTTGACGACGGCAAAAGTTAGAAATATTATTCAGATAACATATATTTTATTATAGGACAGCTAGAAATTCAGGGTCGATGTAATGCCTATTCAAACACGGAGATAACGTAAATTAATAAATTGTTATTTTACCACCAACTCGGAATTGTATCGCCTGGAAAAATACACAAAGAGTCGCTGTTCACCAACAAAATCCATTCGCTTGCGAGGTAATAGTCGCCATGACAGTTCGTTGTCACAGGGAGTATAGAGGAGCGTCCTAATCTGGACAGCACCGCGGCGCTGAATTAACCGATTTGCAAAAATATTTTGACCTTCACTGTGGTACGCCGTTGAAACAGACGCAGTACTGTTTTTAAAATTAAAGAAAAAACGTTGTCGGTATTTTAAATCAAAAACGTTTTGTCTGTATTATGGTATGTATAGCACACCAGCTAACAATGGAATCGATATTCTGCACCAAGTGTTGGAGAAGGTACGTCTGCGTTTTGTTTCTTCTATCTGCAGCCCTGAATACTGTGTCGGCCGTTACACATTATTCTATTCCTGAAGAAATGGAAGAAGGCTCCGTTGTGGCTAATCTAGCATCTGATTTAGGACTGGACGTGAAAACACTGAATGAACGAAAAATGCGAATAGACGTGGTTGCAAATACAAAATACCTAGATGTGAACAAAGAGACCGGAGAATTATACATATTGGAAAAGATGGACAGGGAATATCTTTGTCCCACTAAAACGACAACATCAAATTGTTTCCTAAAATTAGATGTAACAATCGAAAACCCAATAAGAATGTTTAACATTGAACTCGAAATAATGGACATAAATGACAATGCACCTCATTTTAGAAGAGACACAATGCATTTGGATATATCCGAGTCGTCCTCCTTGGGTGAAAGATTTTCACTGAATAATGCTGTTGACCCGGACATAGGTACGAATTCTGTGAAAAGCTATTATTTAAGCGAAAGTGAACATTTTTCTATCGAAATACAAACAGGAAGAGACGGATCAAAGTTTGCTGATTTGATCCTGAAAAAAGCGTTAGACAGAGAGCAACAGGCGGTTCATAATTTGATACTCACTGCAGTGGACGGTGGAGTCCCCACTTGCTCAGGTACTGCCAGCGTTGCTGTACGTGTGCTGGATATAAATGACAACGCCCCTAAATTTGACAAAGACGTCTATACACTAGACATATTAGAAAATTCTCCAATTGGAAGTCGTGTTATTAATTTGAATGCAACAGATTTAGACGAGGGAACAAATTCTGAGGTCGCCTATTCTTTTAGTTTGTATACATCAGAGAAAACGCAAGCAACATTCAGTTTAAATCCCAATAATGGTGAAATCAGGGTGAAAGAAATGATTAATTATGAAGATTTTAGAATCTATGATATGGAAGTCATTGCAACAGATAACGGAGTCAATTCATTATCAGGTCAATGTAAATTAACTATTTTAGTGACTGATATGAATGATAATCATCCCGAAATATCAATTAAGTCATTTCAAAGTCCCGTAAAGGAAAATGAAGCTATAGACACGGTGATAGCAGTCGTTAGTGTCACTGATAAAGATACAGGTGAAAATGGGATAGTTGATCTTCGTATTGACGATGACATACCCTTTGCATTAAGAAAGTCTTCTGACAACTATTATGAGTTGGTAGTTTCAAGACTTCTTGACCGTGAGAAGGTACCTGAATATTACATAACCTTTACCGTGACAGACAGGGGTTCCCCTCCGCTATCTGACAACGAAACTATGACATTAGAACTACTTGACGTTAACGACAACGTTCCACAGTTCCCCCAGTCATTCTACACTATACCCGTTACAGAGAATAACGCACCTGAAGCCTTGCTAAGTACCCTCACTGCGTTTGATCCGGACCTCCATGAAAACCAGTATCTAGTTTATTTTATCATAGAAAAGGAGATCGTGAACACCTCCATGTCTATGTTGTTCTCCATCAATCCGGAGAACGGCAATCTTTACGCACTGAAGACGTTTGACTATGAGATAGAGAAGGAGTTCCTTTTCCACATTGAGGCCAGAGACTCTGGTGTTCCTCCACTCAGTAGTAACGTGACAGTCCACATCATTATTGTTGACCAGAACGACAACGCGCCTGTTATTGTCTCTCCGTGGCGCGCGCATGGCTCCGTGGTGGAGTTAAAGATCCCCAGATCCACCGATAAAGGATCTATGGTCTCCAAGGTGATAGCCATAGACACGGACTCAGTCCAGAACTCTCGTATTACATACCAGTTTCTACAGGTTACGGACGCCACTTTGTTCAGTCTGGACCAATACAACGGAGAGATCCGGACAATGAGAATGTTAAGTTACAGAGATCAGCGTTATCAACGGCTTGTTGTCATCGCCAAGGACAACGGGTACCCTGCTCTCTCTGCTACAGTAACCTTTAAGCTGTCAACAGTGGAGACGGACATCAAAGCCTACTCTGACCAGACTGAAGTTCCTCTAGAATATGACATCTTCTCAGACTTAAACCTGTATTTGGTGATCGGCTTGGGCTCGGTGTCCTTCCTGTTATTGATCACCATATTGGTCACCTGCGTGCTGAAGTGTCAGACAACTAAACCAAGCAAAGCGGCTCCTCCCAGTCGGAACAGTGTAATCAGTGAGAGGAACTCCACAATCGCGGATTCTACCCTGGTCTCCAACGATGCCTACTGGTACAGTTTGTTTCTAGCGGAGACCAGGAAAGGAAAGCTGGTAGTCAGACAACCTGTACCAAAGGCCGGCTCCAGATACATCGTGTCCAGTATACCAAGGAGCACGGGTCTGACAGAGACCAGCGACTCCGCAGCCTCTACTCTGCAGGTAAGACAAAATATCTCACTCAACCAATCACAAAGATGCGTCGAAAATCAGTTACTGTATTCCTGTGAAAAGCCAGAGGCAAAGTGGAGAAATGATAAACATCGTGAACAATTTGATATCAATAAATAATGAACCAAAGGACCACAGGTTTCATCATAGCTATTTAGTCAATTAAACGTGTTAATTTCAAAGTCGTGAATGCTGAATTGATGCGCAAAGCGTCGCTGCCCACTAAGAAAACGCACTTTTTCGACGTAATAGTCGCCATGACAGTCAGTCACTGTGAAGCCAGCGGAAACAAGTATGGCAACAGATCCCATGTAATGAGTCCATCCCGGTTACATGATTAACTAAAATACATCTACGTACTCCAGTTGACTCGATTTTTTAAAGCACCAGAAAAAGCTGCCGTATCTGTATTGCTTTACGCACATATCAAAACAAACGATGGAGTTTCATTGTCTCATTCAGTCGTGGAAAAGGTACGTCTCTGTCTTTTTTCTTCTCTCTGCGGTACAAAGAGTCTCTTCGGTTACTCACTATTCTATTCCAGAGGAAATGGAAGAAGGCTCGATTGTGGCTAATCTAGCATCTGATTTAGGGCTGGACGTAAAAACACTGAATCGTCGAAGGATGCGGTTAGATGTAATCGCTAATAAGAAATACCTAGACGTTAACAAAGAAACAGGGGAGCTGTACATTGTAGAAAAGATGGACAGGGAATACCTGTGTAGTACATCAAAAACAACGTGTTTTCTCAAGATGGATGTCACTTTAGAGAATCCAATAAGAATATTCAACATAGAACTGGAAATCATGGATATTAACGACAATGCGCCTGATTTTAGAAGAGATTCGATTTATTTGGACATTTCTGAATCAGCGCCGACGGGAGAAAGATTCTCTTTGAACAACGCGGTTGATCCTGACGTTGGAACAAATTCAATAAAAACATATTATCTAAGTGAAAGCGAAAATTTTGATATCGAAATCCAGAGTGGTCGAGACGGTTCTAAGTTTACCAATTTGATTCTCAAAAAGGCGTTAGACCGAGAGGAGTACGCAGTCCATAATTTAATACTCACCGCTGTAGATGGCGGAGTGCCTACCCGTTCTGGTACAGCCAGCATCATTGTTCGCGTTCTCGACACGAATGATAACGCCCCTAAATTTGATAAAGAAATCTACAATATCGATATAATCGAGAACTCTCCAATTGGAAGCCTGGTGGTGAAATTGAATGCAAGTGACTCAGATGAAGGGACAAATTCGGAAATAGTATATTCTTTTAGCTTATATACGTCAGAGAAAACACAACAGACATTCCATTTAAATCCTTCTACCGGAGAGATCACGGTAAAAGAAATGATAAATTATGAAGATTTCAAGATTTATGACATGGAGGTTATAGCCACAGACAAGGGTCCCAATTCTTTGTCGGGTCAATGTAAATTAAAAATGTTAGTAACAGATATGAATGACAATCATCCCCAAGTTTCCATCAAATCATTTCAAAGTCCACTCAAGGAAGATATAGCAGTAAATACAGTCATAGCGGTTGTTAGTGTTAATGACAAAGATTCCGGTGACAATGGAATAGTGGATGTTCACATTCCACACCAAATACCTTTTACACTAAGAAAGTCTTCTGATAACTATTATGAGTTGGTAGTATCAGAACATTTGGACCGTGAGAAGGTTCCCGAATATTATATTACGTTTACCGTGACAGACAGGGGTTCCCCTCCGCTATCTGACAACGAAACTATGACATTAGAACTACTGGACGTTAATGATAACGTTCCACAGTTCCCCCAGTCATTCTACACTGTACTCGTAGTGGAAAATAACGCACCTGGAGCCTTGCTAAGTTCCCTCACTGCATTTGATCCGGACCTCCATGAAAACCAATATCTAGTTTATTTCATCGTAGAAAAGGAGATCATGAACACCTCCATGTCCATGTTGTTCTCCATCAATCCGGAGAACGGTAATCTTTACACACTGAAGACATTTGACTATGAGATAGAGAAGGAGTGCCTTTTCCACATTGAGGCCAGAGACTCTGGTGTTCCTCCACTCAGTAGTAACGTGACAGTACATATCATTATTGTTGACCAGAACGACAACGCGCCTGTTATTGTCTCTCCGTGGCGCGCGCATGGCTCCGTGGTGGAGTTAAAGATCCCCAGATCCACCGATAAAGGATCCATAGTCTCCAAGGTGATAGCCATAGACACAGACTCAGTCCAGAACTCTCGTATTACATACCAGTTTCTACAGGTTACCGACGCCACTTTATTTAGTCTGGACCAATACAACGGAGAGATCCGGACTATGAGAATGTTCAGTTACAGAGATCAGCGTTATCAACGGCTGGTTCTCATCGCCAAGGACAATGGAGACCCTGCTCTCTCTGCTACAGTAACCATCAAGCTGTCAACAGTGGAGACTGACGTAAAAGCCTCCTCTGATCTGACTGAAGTCCCTCTAGAATATGACATATTTACAGACTTAAACCTGTATTTGGTGATCGGCCTGGGCTCGGTGTCCTTCCTGTTATTGATCACCATATTGGTCACCTGCGTGCTGAAGTGTCAGACAACTAAACCAAGCAAAGCGGCTCCTCCCAGTAGGAACAGTGTAATCAGTGAGAGGAACTCCACAATAGCGGATTCTACCCTGGTCTCCAACGATGCCTACTGGTACAGTATGTTTCTAGCGGAGACCAGGAAAGGAAAGCTGGTAGTCAGACAGCCTGTGCCAAAGGCCGGCTCCAGATACATCGTGTCCAGTATACCAAGGAGCACGGGCCTTACAGAGACCAGTGACTCAGCAGCATCTACTTTGCAGGTGAGACATAACTCTTTATCTGATTTAACCAATGTACGTACAATCGCATTAAGAATCAAGTGCTGAATGAATGCGTAAAAACAGAGCTTTAAATTATTGTCGCTTTACAGAGCATGACAGTTTTGCTTCAGAACAAAATATAACAATAACTTGAACTAATATAAAATCACGTATAACCTTTAATACTGTAAGTGTTTAACTCAATTAAGCTTGCTAGACAAATATTTATTTCAAGTTGTGCATACTGGTGAAATGCGCAAAGCGTCGCTGCTCACCAGTAAAACGTACCAGTCTCTGTGATGTAACAGCCGCCATGACAGTTTTTCACAGTGAAGAACACAATACAATGTATGTGGACAGCCCCCTGGTCCTAACCATATCGCTGTGAAACGATTATCTAAATTACAGTCCAGTACAACGTTCGAGTCCTTTTGGCCTCTCATACCACCACCGACTTAGAAGGTAACGTTTTCTTTATTACGTTGCGCACGTATCAAAACATGGAGGAACGTTGTCCCGTTCAACCTTGGAGAAGGTACGTCTCTGTGTTTTTATTACTATCTACCATCGTGGAAATTGTGTATGCGGTTACCCATTATTCTATTCCTGAAGAAATGGAGGAAGGATCCATCGTTGCAAATTTAGCTACTGATTTGGGACTCGATGTGAAAACACTGAATAAGCGCAAAATGCGTTTGGACGTTGTGGCCAACAAAAAATATCTGGACGTTAATAAAGAAACGGGAGAGCTATTCATATTACAAACAATTGACCGAGAAAATCTTTGTAGCTCTAAAACCAATTGCTTTCTAAAATTGGACGCTACAATTGAAAACCCTTTGCGAATGTTCAATATTGAGCTTGAAATATTGGATATTAACGACAATGTACCTTATTTTCGAAGAGACGAAATGCATTTGGATATATCCGAGTCAACTGCAGTAGGGGAGCGGTTCTCTTTAAACAACGCCGTGGACCCTGACGTTGGTACAAATTCAGTGAAAACATACCATCTAAGTGAAAGTGAACATTTTAACATAGAAATTCAGCCCGGAAGAGACGGGTCAAAGTTTGCTGATTTGATTCTAAAAAAGGCGTTAGACCGAGAAGAACAAGCGGTGCATAATCTAATACTCACAGCTGTAGACGGTGGAGTACCTGCGCGCTCAGGTACAGCCAGCATCATTGTTCGTGTGCTGGATATAAATGACAACGCCCCTAAGTTTACTGAAGACAGCTACAGAATCGATATCATTGAAAACTCTCCAATTGGAAGTATTGTTATTAAATTGAATGCAACCGATTTAGATGAAGGTACAAATTCGGAAATAGTGTATTCATACAGCTTGTATACATCTGAGAAAACACAAGACACTTTCAATTTAAACCCTAACAATGGAGAAATTACTGTAAAAGAAATGATCAATTATGAAGATTTCAGGATTTATCATATGGAAGTAAAAGCAACGGATAAGGGATCAAACTCCTTGTCAGGACAGTGTAAATTAACTATTTTAGTCACCGATATGAATGACAATCATCCAGAAATATCTATTAAGTCATTTCAAAGTCCAGTCAAGGAGGATATCCCAGTAGACACGGTAATAGCAGTGGTAAGTGTTAGTGACAAAGACTCAAGTGAAAATGGAATGGTCGAGATTCACATTGATGATAAATTACCATTTACACTAAAAGAGTCTTCTGATAATTATTATGAGTTGGTAGTATCAGAACCTCTCGACCGTGAGAAGGTCCCCGAATATGACATCACTTTAACCGTTAGAGACAGAGGTTCCCCTCCGCTATCTGACAACGAGACAATTACTTTAGAACTACTTGACGTTAACGACAACGTTCCACAGTTCCCCCAGTCATTCTACACTATACCCGTTACAGAGAATAACGCACCTGGAGCCTTGCTAAGTTCCCTCACTGCGTTTGATCCGGACCTCCATGAAAACCAATATCTAGTTTATTTCATCATAGAAAAGAAGATCGTGAATACCTCCATGTCCATGCTGTTCTCCATCAATCCGGAGAACGGTAATCTTTACGCACTGAAGACGTTTGACTATGAGATAGAGAAGGAGTTCCTTTTCCACATTGAGGCCAGAGACTCTGGTGTTCCTCCACTCAGTAGTAACGTGACAGTACATATCATTATCGTGGACCAGAATGACAACGCACCAGTTATCGTCTCTCCGTGGTGCGCTCATGGCTCCGTAGTGGAGGAAAAGATCCCCAGATCCACCGATAAAGGATCTATGGTCTCCAAGGTGATAGCCATAGACACGGACTCAGTCCAGAACTCTCGTATTACATACCAGTTTTTACAGGTTACTGACGCAACTTTATTCAGTCTGGACCAATACAACGGAGAGATCCAGACTATGAGAATGTTCAGTTACAGAGATCAGCGTTATCAACGACTGGTTGTCATCGCCAAGGACAATGGAGACCCTGCTCTCTCTGCTACAGTAACCATCAAGCTGTCAACAGTGGAGACTGACATTAAAGCCTTCTCTGATCTGACTGAAGTCCCTCTAGAATATGACATCTTTACAGACTTAAACCTGTATTTGGTGATCGGCCTGGGCTCGGTGTCCTTCCTGTTATTGATCACCATATTAGTCACCTGCGTGCTGAAATGTCAGACAACTAATCCAAGCAAAGCGGTTCAGCCCAGTAGGAACAGTGTAATCAGTGAGAGGAACTCCACAATCGCGGATTCTACCCTGGTCTCCAACGATGCCTACTGGTACAGTTTGTTTCTAGCGGAGACCAGGAAAGGAAAGCTGGTAGTCAGACAACCTGTACCAAAGGCCGGCTCCAGATACATCGTGTCCAGTATACCAAGGAGCACGGGTCTGACAGAGACAAGTGAATCAGCAGCCTCTACGCTGCAGGTGAGAAAAAACAACATTTCAACTAGAAAAACGTAGGTTCTCCAGACTGGTCAAGTTTGACACAAAACTTAACGCTTAAATTAGACCTTCACATTTTGTATAGCACTACATTAATTCATTACTCAAAAACAGGTAAATATTGTTCTCTATAATATGTGTTAAAATACTACTTTATGACAATGAATGAATATCTGTGACATTGTTTGGTCAATTCTGTGTAAATATCTTCATTGTCCCGCTATTAACTGACTGCAACCTAAAAAGGTTTTGTTAACATTTTCAAAAGGTTATATTCATTTGAACGACTTTTGAAACCTATTTAAAGTGTTCAATGTACAGACGCTAAGGTCACTCCAAAGTTTCTGTACAGACGCTAAAGTCGCTCCAAAGGTTCTGTACAGACGCTAAGCTCGCTCCAAAGGTTCTGTACAGACACTAAAGTCGCTCCAAAGATTCTGTACAGACGCTAAGGTCGCTCCAAAGGTTGTGTACAGACGCTAAGGTCGCTCCAAAGGTTCTGTACAGACGCTAAGGTCGCTCCAAAGGTTCTGGAAATGGAGTCTAAGGACCGTAGCAAATAGTTCCAGGGACTGTTTCATCGACATTAACGGATCCTTTGCCTACACAGAAATGTGTGATGCGGTTTTATGTTGCCTGAAAAGGGTGGCCTAAATAGTAATTATTTACGTAATTAATAAAAACGCATGGATTTAAAGGATTTTATTGAATTAATGTCTTGAT
Source organism: Novumbra hubbsi (assembly GCA_016801125.1). NCBI lineage: Eukaryota > Metazoa > Chordata > Actinopteri > Esociformes > Umbridae > Novumbra > Novumbra hubbsi. Next base: position 14,885 of record JACXGK010001549.1, on the reverse strand, counting down.
GAACTCTGAGTTGTACAATGTGCACGTACTGATCGACAGCAGGCTTTTAATAGTAGCGTTTACAGTGTAGGCCTGTACATCAGATTGGTAATAGACTGTTAATTGCAACAAGGACGCCTTTGCCTTCCCTGAAATAATTCTAGCTCTCAGTCAATTAAAGCTATAAGAGATATGTTTTGGCATCATCACGGCCAGAAGAACCATGGAATAAAATAAGTGTTTCACAAGCGTTGAATAGCAAGTCTGAATCTATAGGCATACGCAGGGAGAGTTTGGCCCCTAAAAAGGACCATGGCCTTTGACCCAAACCAGCCAAAGTCTAGCTATAGTAATCACCTGGCAACCAGCACCATGGTAGCTGGCTAACTCTAGTTCATTACATTGCTAGCTAGCTTATGGATATCTATAGCCCGATATGAATGTTACCTCATGTACTCTTCCTTCACCATTGTCTCAACTTCAGCTACTTTGCCTGCCGTGTCAGGTGCCGTGGCATCCCAGTGTCCATAGAGGATGAACTGTACAGTTGTAGCAATAGTACACTCTCGTCTTTGTAGTGGTTCACTGTACAGACCCGCAGCAGCAACGCTGCTCAATTAATCTGTTATTTTTGCTTATTTTAGTTATCCTTTTTTTCCAAGTTAGTGATGGCGAATGATTTTTAAATCCTTTATGGTTTGTGTCAACATTATTTAATATTGAAAGCAGGTGAACACAGGAGTGACATCTGCTGGTGAAATATATTTTTATATGTTTTATGTTTTTTTTTAAACCTTTTTTGTTTTGCCCTGTAATTTGAGGTAGGGTGTTCCAGTAGAGGTACTGCCCCACCGACCGCCCACTTGTAATGTGCCGTTTTCTGTTCAGCTTTTATTCCAGTGTATTAGTCTATACACAGCATTACATTACATTACAACACGTATTTGTTATTGAACGTCTGCCAACCCCCCCCTCTCTCCTGACAAACGTTGACATTGTTTTGGTAACTCATGTGGACCACAAAAGGTAATTTACTCTAGTCACAAAACTGAGGACATTGTAAGTGGGGGGGGGGCAGATTCTGGCAAGTAGGATTGTAATATAACCAACATCAATCACTGCATCGGCTAGGAACCCTATCCTTATATTCATGTATCTACAGTGGGGCCAAAAAGTATTTTGTCAGCCACCAATTGTGCAAGTTCTCCCACGGAAAAATGAGAGAGGCTTGTAATTGTCATCGTATGTACACTTCAACTATGACAGACAAAATAAGAAACAGAAATACAGAAAATCACATTGTAGGATTTTTAATGAATTTAATTGCAAATTATGGTGGAAAATAAGTATTTGGACAAAAGTTTATCTCAATACTTTGTTGTATACCCTTTGTTGGCAATGACAGAGGTCAAACGTTTTCTGTAAGTCTTCACAAGGTTGTCACACACTGTTGCTGGTATTTTGGCCCATTCCTCCATGCAGATCTCCACTAGAGCAGTGATGTTTTGGGGCTGTTGCTGGGCAACACGGACTTTCTACTCCCTTCAAAGATTTTCTATGGGGTTGAGATCTGGAGACTGGCTAGGCCACTCCAGGACCCTGAAATGCTTCTTACGAAGCCACTCCTTTGTTGCCCGGGCGGTGTGTTTGGGATCATTGTAATGCTGAAAGACCCAGCCACGTTTCATCTTCAATGCCCTAGCTGGAAGGAGGTTTTAACTCAAAATCTCACGATACATGGCCCCATTCATTCTGTCCTTTACACGGATCAGTCGTCCTGGTCCCTTTGCAGAAAAACAGCCCCAAAGCATGATGTTTCCACCCCCATGCTTCACAGTAGGTATGGTGTTCTTTGGATGCAACTCAGCATTCATTGTCCTCCAAACACGACGAGTTGAGTTTTTTCCCAATACGTTTTTTACCAAAAAAACCCACGGGGTGAGATCTTGCGTGGAGCCTGGAGATTATCAGTGGTCTTGTATGTCTTCCATTTCCTAATAATTGCTCCCACAGTTGATTTCTTCACACCAAGCTGCAATTGCAGATTCAGTCTTCCCAGCTTGGTGCAGGTCTACTATTTTGTTTCTGGTGTCCTTTGACAGCTCTTTGGTCTTGGCCATAGTGGAGTTTGGAGTGTGACTGTTTGAGGTTGTGGACAGGTGTCTTTTATACTGATAACAAGTTCAAACAGGTGCCAATAATACAGGTAACGAGTGGAGGACAGAGGAGCCTCTTAAAGGAGAAGTTACAGGTCTGTGAGAGCCAGAAATCTTGCTTGTTTGTAGGTGACCAAATACTCCAACATAATTTGCAAATTAATTTAGAAAAATCCTACAATGTGATTTTATGGATTTTGTTTCTTCTCGGTTTGTCTGTCATAGTTGAAGTGTACCTGTGATGAAAATTACAGGCCTCTCTCATCTTTTTTAGTGGGAGAACTTGCACAATTGGTGGCTGACTAAATACTTTTTAGCCCCACTGTATATCTATATATCTATCACCTCATATGCTGAGCAACATACACCTTATCTATCTGTATTTATTCATCTCCTTCTGTGCTGTAACTTACTGGCTTAGCATTAAGATATTTTGCCTTTTGTTCTCGTTTGTATTTGCGTTACTAAGGGTTTTCTTGCAATTCCTATGCTTTTGGCCAGTTTGTCAATGTAATGTGAAATAATATACAGATATAGAAATATAATTAATGTACAGTTTATGTATACAGCCTATAAATGTATCATGAGTAGAAGGGACATCTGCAATGTTTTCACTTCCCACCACATCAGCATTCTAAATACAGGTCACCTTCTGGAGTTGTCAGGGAATCCTTATAACAAGCCCCGTTCCTCTCCCTCTGAAATGCGCTCACCATGTTCTCCCCCTAGCACCTGAAACATGATCTCCCCCTGAAACATGTTCTCCCCCTAGCACCTCATCACCTGGTCTTTATTCACATGTTCTCCCCCTAGCACCTGAAACATGATCTCCCCCTGAAACATGATCTCCCCCTAGCACCTGAAACATGATCTCCCCCTGAAACATGATCTTCCCCTAGCACCTGAACCATGATCTCCATCTGAAACATGTTCTCCCCCTAGCACCTGAAACATCACCTGGTCTTTATTCACATGTTCTCCCCCTAGCACCTGAAACATCACCTGGTCTTTATTCACATGTTCTCCCCCTAGCACCTGAAACATCACCTGGTCTTTATTCATATGTTCTCTCCCTAGCACCTCATCAAACAGCTGCACCGCCTGCTGTGAAAAAGAGCCTTTGTAATTTGATCTGACAGGTTAAGTGGCATGTTGCTCTGCTGTATACTTCACTGCATCAACTGCGAATGGATATACAGCAGTCTAAGAGAGCTGGCACACCGAGATTGAGATGACACAGTGATGGAGATGACACAATGACTGAGATGACACAGTGATGGAGATGACAGTGACTGAGATGGCACAGTGACAGAGATGACACAGTGATGTAGATGACACAGTGACTGAGATGACACAGTAACTGAGATGACAGAATGACTGAGATGACACAGTGACTGAGATGACACAGTGACTGAGAGGACACAGTGACTGAGATGACACAGTGACTGAGATGACACAGTGATGGAGATGACATAGCGACTGAGATGACAGAGTGATAAAGATGACACAGTGATGGAGATGACACCAAGTGAGGGTTTGACATTAAGTTAACTGTCATCTGTCATCTAGATAGGCCAAATGGGATTGTCCATCATGGACCCCACCTGGTTCCAATGCTACATGTATTTATTCACTTGGTGTTCATCAGATATGTTCCAGTAGAGCTGGGAAGAGACGTGCAGTAGACAACGCTTCTCTCTCGGCAAGATCAGTGAAGGGAAGGTTGATAGCTGTGCATATAGATTTCAATGCAGCTGCCCCCCCCCCCCCCCCCCATCTGCTACGTCATGTAATAGGAAGAGAACAGGAAGAGGATGTTCTGCTCTTCGTCCCATTCAATGTACCTCTTACTGTGCACTGGCAGATATTAACACCTGCATGCACAGCTGTATGTTACTAACACTACAATGTTACATTACACATTCATTCCAATGTAAAACATATGTTTGCCTAGTTTCTGTAAAAAGGTAAGTATTGGCTGTAAATGTGACTGTGTGACCTGTGACCTTGCATTGCTAAAACTGTTACTTTCCTGACCGACTAGTGTTTCCGTTTATAGGCTGACATGCAATTTATCCTGCTATGCTGTTATTTCTGTTTTGTCGTTTTGGCTGTAGGTTAACATATGTTTCAAGACCCATTTTCCCTGACGTCTGATATTGTGTTTAGTTTCAAAAGAAAGAATACACCTTTTCTGTTCTTTTCTGGCATACAGCAAATACGCCACAACACACAGAAAGAATTCCACTTCATGTGTTTATTTGCAAACGTCTGTCTTGACCAATGAAATGCTTGTTTCTCTTCTCTCTGTGCTGAAGTATCCTAAATGAGGGAGGCCACGGTGCAGCTGGAGGTACGCTGCAGTCTCATTCCCTCGCCCGGAACCCCCTCTTTAATCACCTTACAGGAATGACCTGTTTCTGTTTCTGTGTCTGTTTTTGTTGCCGTGCAGTTCTTCTCTTGCCCTGGTTTTGGTTCCTTCTCGGAGGAGGACCTAGGCCGTTACTACTTCCCCGTTCCTCAAGGCCTGATCCAGACTGAATCTGGCTTGCACCCACCTTTGGTCCCATTTGAACACATCCAAACAGTAGCTTGATCAAATAATGTACTCGCCCTCAACGGCCCTTCCATGTAGGAGGTTCTTAGCTCTGATCACAGCATTATAATCTATCAACGCTACTGTTCTGATGTTGATATCTAGGTCTTAACTCTACGGGACATTAGGTCTTTCTGCTCTGCCATAACAGAGGCTTTTGGTTTCATACCAGGGAGACCAACGAATGGCAATGACTGACCTCAGACAAATTGATAATGTAAATGCTTCAGATGATATTAATATTAACATCATGTGGTCTATTTGGCAGAAGCTCTGGCTTTAGTGCAAATCCAGATTAAGGAGTGGGGGGTAGATGAAGGTATGACCTCTCTCCAATGACTGCCTTTTGTTTGGGACACACCTGATCTGACTGCTTCCAGTCACTAAGCCCTATGCCTGCTCCTGTCTCTGGGGCTGCAGGATGACAGCAAAGCACAGAATGACTGACTGACTGACTGTTGCATCCTAGTCTTACAGTACCCCCCCCCCCCCCCCCCCCCCCCCCCCCCCCCCCCCCCCCCCCCCCC
>JACXGK010001548.1:25971-67645 GCA_016801125.1 Novumbra hubbsi | reverse complement strand
AAACCTACCAAGACAAACCTACCAAGACAAGGCCATCCACCCAAACCTACCAAGACAAGCCCATCCACCCAAACCTACCAAGACAAGGCCGTTCACCCAAACCTACCAAGACAAACCTACCAAGACAAACCTACCAAGACAAGGCCATCCACCCAAACCTACCAAGACAAACCTACCAAGACAAGGCCATCCACCCAAACCTACCAAGACAAACCTACCAATCCACCCAAACGCCTAAAAAGAAAAAAAGAGATTCACAAAATTATTGGTGGTGCTAAAATGTTCTAGCACATATTGGGAAAATAACTGTTTGGGGCTCTCTCCTAGAAAATAAATGATTAGGGCTCTCTAGTAGAAAATAACTGTTTAGGGCTCTCTAGTAGAAAATAACAGTTTTGGGCTCTCTAGTAGAAAATAACAGTTATGGGCTCTTTTCTAGAAATAACTGTTTAGGGCTCTATAGTAGAAAATAACTGTTTAGGGCTCTCTAGTAGAAAACAAATGTTTAGGGCCCTCTAGTAGAAAATAACTGTTTTGGGCCCTCTAGTAGAAAATTGATGTTTAGGGCCATCTAGTAGAAAATAACTGTTTAGGGCTCTCTCTTGTGTTCTGTAACATGTGACTGACACATTGTGATGAAACACTTGCTCACTGCATCTCCCCCCACCCCGCTGTGTTGTTGATTGGACTAATAACACATCCTGTAGTTTCAGCTCTCTTTAGATAATATCTCCCTCTTGACTATAAATCTTCTCCACGTTATGGACAGTACAACGCGATAACAATTGGGTCAGATAGGAAATCATGTCACTTTAAATAAGCTTTCACAGATATTATTGCTATATCACACCTGCATGGGAGGTTTCTGCTTCTAAAAACTCTGAAGCACACAAGTGAGCTACTTAAGAGAACACAAGATTTGAAAGGCGACTTTCTTTCAATATATATAATGAAGCCATTTGTTATTCTATCATTTCTGTTGAATTATTTATGATTCATATATTGTAAAGACAGTAACTCCTGTAAGAATAATTGAAAACAAGAAAGACTGCCAGAAGCAAAACTGGACATAACCTCCATTCAGAAAATACTAATCTGAGCTGTAGGATAAATAATTTAGATTTCCATCAAGAATTTCCCTAGCTCCAAGCTAGCTCGCAATGTAAATATGGCCAGCAACATACCAACTGATGCAGGTCCTGATGCAACAGCGGCACACCAAATGCACCAAAAACATCATCAGCAGGCCATAACGAAGCATCAAAGGCTACAGCAGAGTCACTGCTGATCCAACAGATCCAGCTGCACCAGAAGGATCACACGCATCTCCAGCAGGAGCATCAGCAGTAACGGCACAGTCGGCCACCGTTTCCAACGCCACTGTGGCCACAGGACTCGCAAAGCAGCAGACACTTCCTGATACAACCGGACCCGTTGACAACTGTCCGTCAAGGCATAGCCCACCCACCCTTCCAACTTGATACTGGCAGTAGGGACCCCATCCAGTGACTCCTCAAGCACTCCCACAAATGCCCTCCAAAGGTCACAGTAGACCAGGGGTCTCAAACCGGTTCCACGAAGGGCCGAGTGTCTGCGGGTTTTAGTTTGTTCCTGTAAACTGGTTCCAGGTTCAGACCTAAATAATCAAATGAGGGTAGACCTAACCAATCAGTGACATAATTAATCAATCAAGTACAAGGTGAGAGTGAAAACCTGCAGACACTCCCTCGCCCTCCATGGAACCGGTTTGAGACCCCTGCACTAGACCCTAAGTGGCTCAATACGCGTCTGGAGTACCCTTTGCCTCTTCTCTAGAGAGAAGAAAACCTTTAAACCAGACCTAAAGAAAGGCACCACTTGGTGTTCTGGAGCGCCGCAGCAGGAGCCTACTTACCCAACACGACTAGGGTGAGGTGGACCGGGCCTGGCTCTGGCTATCTGTGATCCCCAGCTTGCCACATGGGACCGCAAACAGTGGACTGGTCCAGCTCAAGCGCTCAGTATGGTGCATGTGTGTGCATATGCACCAATCAGGAGCTCCATTTTCGGCTTATTGAACCCCTAGCGTTCCTGCTTTTCAGTGAGAACGTCTCCTCTCAAGGCCACAGCCTCGCTGACTGTTACTACTTAGGATTTGAGAGTCACTGCTTTTCCCTCGGAGAAGCAGTACTTCAACAAAGACATTTCATCCTGCAGAAAAGATAACTTCTTAGTGCAGAAACAGGTGTAAAAGAGAACATCTAGTTTATGTTGCCATTTATCCTAACAAGGTTCCCAGGAACATTGGAACCAAAGCAACCTCCCAACTTCAGATCCACTAATATTCTTCGCAGTGAAGATTAAGTTACTTTAATTTTAAAATGATGGCCCTAATAGTGAAGATGGGTAAGTTCAGGCATGTTTCTATATTCCTAATGTTCTAAAGATTGAATTTAATTAGAATATTCATCAATTCCATTACATTTACGAGAAAATTAAGGTTTTAAGCTGTAAAATACCCACTTACTTTTTCCAAATGTTATTGCTAAAGATTTACCCTTCTTTATAATGTTTTTAATACATATTATACATACTTTTATTTTTATTTTTTCATATTTTAATACAGAATATATTTGTTGTCATCAATCTACACACAATATATATTTTTTTTTAAATATGTGGCATTAATAGAAAATTAGAAACTTAAATATTTATTGATGACCTCTGCTACATTCCATTCATAGGGTCTGTCTTGCTCTTTCAGGCACATTAGAAATGATTGGCAACGGAGACTGACTAATGGCTACTGCTATTTAGCTCTTTATCGTCAAATCACTGAGTTAGATCAAATCCTGCATGCTCTGTAACCCACCAGCGTATTAACATATCCGAGATAGTGATTAGTTGCTATCACTGTGTAGTCTAAGACTATCTTATTAAAGCAGTATAGCTCCATATACAAGGCCTTTTGTTTTTTTGAGTGGCTACACGAAAGCCACTCCTGTGTAAAAGGAGTATAACTGGCCTACTAAACATTCTTTTTGGTCTGATGAGACCAAAGTGGCACGGATTGGACCACTAGTCAAGATTGAGGTAAGAATGAACAGAACAAAATACAGAGAGGACCTTAAAGAACCATATCCAGTGCACACAGAACATCAGGTTGAGGCTAAGATTTATCTTTCGGAATACCAATGACCTGAAGCACACAGCCAAGACATTGCTGGAGTGGCTTTGGGACAAGTGTATGTCCTTGGGTCCCCGTTAACCATCTGAGAGGTCACAGTTCACTGTTTCTTCCTTTCCAATCTGATAGAGTTTGAGAGGATTTACAAGGAAGAGAGGGGAAAACTGCCCTCATTCAGGTGTGCAGAGATGGTAGAGGTAAACTCTAAGCTGTAATGGTTGCCAAGGTGCATTGAAACATACTAAATAAAGGGTCTTAATATAGATGAAAGTGCTTTTAAAGACAGGTCATACAACAGAAGCTTGAACAACCAATGCTCATTGTACCAACTTGTCAATAAATGTCAGGATCTGAGCTCCAGGGAGAAACCTGAATATAACCCATTAATAGAGATCATGACATTATACTATGACTTGTGATAAACCCTCTGCTGATCTAATATTCTAGAATCTAGAAGACACAAAATCCACATGCTAGATGTTACGGACACATTTTCGGACGCTGTCCTATAAGGTAAAAAAAGTAATCTGAATTAATTCGAAACACCCTTGAAACACATTGCACACCCATTGTCCAGCTGAGAAGCAGCTTTTCTGCTGAAGAATGGAACATCCGTTTCATAAGAGCAAAACTCATCACAGATGTACTTGCTGTACAGAACAATATTTCACCACTTTAGGAATAGTTGTCTGATAGCGTGGTTAACACAAAATGGAGTGTGCAAATTCTATTAAAATGAAGTGCAAGAATAGAACACATTGAATCTACGATTTGACAGTTGATGTGGGATTTGGCATGGATGACTTTCTTCATGCTGCCGGCTCAAGGCTTTATGTGTAAATACCTTAACATTATGAACACGGCTCAATGAAATTAGGGAACACTTTAATCACACATCGACCGTCTTTACTGCACATTGTGTATTACGGTTGGAGCAAAAAGACTTGACAACGGTCAATGGAAACCAAAATCATCAATTGAGGGCATGATTAAGGTCTTAGGATGCACTGATACATAATGTCCCAGAGGTTCTCAGTTGGGTTCAGGTCTGGGGAACCATTGAGGTTCAGGGCAACATTGCGTTTGTCATCCTGCCAACACACTCTGGCCACACGAGGCATGCACCAGGAGGAACCCAGGGCCCACTGCACCAGGAGGAACCCAGGGCTCACTGCACCAGGAGGAACCCAGGGCCCACTGCACCAGGAGGAACCCAGGGCCCACTGCACCAGGAGGAACCCAGGGCCCACTGCACCAGCGTACGGTCTGACGATGGGTACCATTGGCGGTCTGTGTGACCCTCAAAGGATACAACTGCTTTGACAATCACTGACCCTCTGCCAAACTGATTGTGCTGTTCATTCTGGTGTTCCATGTCGAAAACCAATCAAGCTGTGGGGCTTAAGACAGTACTGGGAGACCCTGTAAACCTTCTTGTGATGGTACGTACGGATGTGCCTTCCTGGAGAAGCGGAACAATACCTTGTATAGTGATGATTATGTGTTCCTTAAATTTTTTTAGCAGTGTTTTTATATCCACACATTGTTTGGCAAAACCTACACATGCCCACACATTGATGACTGAAGGTTTATCTCAGCTTGAATGCCACTAGATTCAAGGTGAAGTTCCTTTGACTGAATCTTAGCATCCACACATTTAATTAAAGGAATCGTTCTGTTACCAGCTCTTCAGACAATGCAGACAGAAACATGTTTCAGTGACAGCCCAGAGGTACTGCTGAATAATGTAGAACATTGCAAAGCACAAACAAGACAGATTGGAAAATATTTTTTTGCTTTTATGAACATTTGTAGGACAGCTAAATCAAAATGGTCGCTATGTGCAGTAACAGAACACCTGATAGTATTTTAACTCTCTCATATTTTCCATCACATGCTGTAAGTGTACCATCTGGAACTGATAACAATCTGTGTAGACAGGGCGCAATCGAAGGAAGGTAGTTCTGTCATTTTGAGAAATTATACATGCGGAAGGACCTTTAGCTCTTATATTGCCTCTCCCATACCGTGGCTGAAACCTTAATACATTCAACTGTTCCTGTCTAAACCATTGCAACTGTCTTCTTTCTGTCATCAACTCTTCATCTCTCCAAAAGCTACAAATGGTCCAGAACCCAGCAGCCAGACTTCTCACCCCCACAGTCCTGTCAGCACATCCTTTATATCCTCCAGGAACTCCACTGCCTCCCCGTCCCTCAGTGCATTGATTATAAAATTCTTCTGCTCACCTATAAATCCCTCCATCAGCTTGCTCCCCCCTACTTCTCAGATCTTATTCCCCAATACCAACCCTCTCGGTCACTACGCTCTGCGAGAGCTGGCCACCTGATCATCCCCCGGTACAGGCTACAGAGCTTGGGCTGCTCTAAGGCTTTGGAACTCACCCCACAATCAATCCTTGACTCTGAATCTGTTACTATCTTCATCCACCACCTCAAGCCTCAAGCCTACCCCTAGCCCCTGTCCTTTCCCTTAGTCCAGTGTCACGTCTGAGTCCTGTTCTTGTTGTTTGTCTGTGTATTGTCCACTTGTTCCCTTATGATGTTGTTTTGTAACTAATGTAAAGTGCCTTCTGGTCAGAGAAAGGCGCTATATAAATTGAATGTATTGATATTATTATTACTCAACATTTGGTTAATATAGAACTCTTTCAGCATAATCCATATCAAAGTGACCGACACCATGTTAAATTGACTAACCATGAAAAGCACCGCCCCTATCTTCGTTACGTAGCATTCTTTTTATTCTTAATTTTTCTTAACTTGTCCAATGACTCTTTGGTCATTCGGAGTACAAAGAGTGTTACAAACAGGCACAACTAAAGCTTTAACAAACACAAATGTATTTAAAGAATATACTAGCTTAAACATAACATCATATGGACATGGTGATCAGGGTGAGTGGGCATGTGCGGCAACAGGATGCCAGGGAATAAAACAAAGGTAGGGAGGGAGACCCAGAAGTGAGTGTGGCAGGTAACTTGACCCTGGACCCAGGTGTGTCCCATTTGTCCTGACAACGTTCCCCAGCCCCTCCCTGTTCTGCTAGAGCAATCCGTGGGGAGAGTCATCAATGAGTCCCACGACTCTGGTTATTTGGTTGTTCTTTGGTCATTGTGCAATCAAAGATCTTTCAGTACATGCAATGCAATGCTGTCCTCTGTTAACTCAAGCATATAAATCAAGGTCTCAGGTAGACATCTTGTGGTACAGAAATGAAATGTCATGAAACCACAGAAGATGCAGTTTAATGCAACATATTTATTTCACTTGTTTGTATATCTTAGTGTTGTGTTTCTGTTAGATGTTATTACCGAGGAATGTGCTCAATAACTGTCTTCTTAACAGGCCTGGAAGAGTAACTTGTTTGTGACACAGGATCCTCATCAGATGCTCATGTAGCTCAACTGCTCCAGGGGTGATTTTAGCATCTAAAACACCAAATAAACCAAAGCTGCGACCTCAAAATAGAAATAAAAAATACACTGTACTTACAAAACATTGTTATTTACAGTATTCGCTGTCAATTATATCCACAAAAGCATCTCAGTATTTACATAAACTTGAATATATAAACAAACAATTTAGATCAGACTAAATTAGTGTACTAGAAAGAGAGCTTTAAGTTCCAATTTCTATAATTAATATGTGTTTGCGAGCTGAAATTAATTAATATAAATCACTAGCTTTCTCCAACATCCTCACTAAACTAAATGTTATACATAAAATGTAATGTTCCAGTAGGCCATTAAGAAGGCTATTGGCCTTTGTATGTATATGTACAATATTTTGGGGTCACTTAGAAATGTCCTTGCTTCCCATGAACACATACGTAAAATGAGTTTAAATAGGAAATATAGAAAAGGTGAAGAAAACACAGTCCTTGACAAGGTTAGAAAAAAGTATTTTTAATTGAAGGAATAATTGCCCTTAAAACTTTGCTTTCGTCAAATAATCGTCCATTTGCAGCCATGCCTTGCAGATCTTAGGCATTCTAGTCAATTTGTTGAGGTAATCTGAAGAGATATCACCCCTTTGCTTCATGAAGCGCCTCCCACAAATAAGAAGTTGAGCTGCTCCCACAACAGCTCAATAGGTCAGCGATCCGGAGACTGTTCTGGTCACTCCAGTAATTCTTGCATAACTTGGAGTTGTGCTTTGCTTCATTGCCCTGTTGTAGGAGGAAACTGGCTTCAATCAAGTGATGCCCATAGGGTAGGGCATGGTGTTGCACAATGGAGTGATAGCTTTCCTTCTTTGAGATCCCTTTAACCCCATATTCAGTGTATTAGCATTTTCTTGCATGGAATAGCCTTAACCTCTCAGGACAGGAATAGACTGATGTGTTTCAGGAGAAAGTTGTATGTTTCTGGCAAATTTGAGCCTGTAATTGAACCCACAATTGCTGATTCTCCAGATACTCAACTAGTCTAAATACATTTAGTTTTAGCTGTGCTAACATCAATGCAAAGGTGTTTGTAATGATTAATTAAACTTTTAAAATTATAAACTTGGATAAGGAAATGCAGCGTGCCATTGGACACTGGATTGATTGCTGATAATGGACATCTGCACACTTATAGATATTCCATTAAAAATCCAGCTACAATAGTCATTCACAAAATGAATGTCTACATTAACCCTTAAAGGTCTTGGGATTTAGAATCCGCCTGTCACTCTCTTGACCTGTTGACCTCTCAGGAGGTAATCCTTTATAGTAGAATTATTTCCTTTATATTGTGCCGCCTGTCCCCTATAATGCGGAAAAACGTAGGCTTCTATCTTTAACCTGTCCAGAGATATGAATAGAATAGTTTTTATACAACAGATTAAAAAAGGTTCCAACGTTTTCTGGTAATTTAGATTGAGCAGACTCTCTCACTATAGAATAATGGATTGAATTAATGGAAGATCACATACATTTAAAATCTACTGAGATGCCTCAGGGTGGAGGAGAGCTCTCAGACACTGGCAGGTAGAGGAGGCTATAGTTAACTCACAAGAGTCCTACAGGTTGAGTTGTTATTTGAACCACTAGGGCCCAAGTATCTCCTTTCAGGTGGTCTTTAAGTCTCACCTGTATTTGTTGTTTCGGAGAGTGGACTGGCGTAAGTGCCAGTCACCAGGGTGGGTGATGGAGATGTTTTTTTGACACCTCGTAGACATAGAGCCATGGTGTGTATGGCTAGTGTTGTAATCAATGGGGAGAACAAGTATTTGATACACTGCCGATTTTGCAGGTTTTCCTACTTACAAAGCATGTAGAGGTCTGTAATTTTTATCATAGGTACACTTCAACTGTGAGAGATGGAATCTAAAACAAAAATCCAGAAAATCACATTGTATGATTTTTAAGTAATGAATTTGCACATATTGCAAATAGTTGAAACTTTATTGTTGTGAATGCTCAGTATAAACTGGTCTTAAAACCAACGCCCCCCAAGTGCACCTGTGAACGCCCACCTTTCCAGAATATTGCTTCCAGCTGCTCTCGTTGAGAAACACTGACCTAGGCAGTATAAGAGCTGAAACTTTTCTTTTATGTATGTCTGATTGTATTATTTCAATCATAAAGCAAAGTGAGTCTTAACCAGAAGCAGAGAGTCAGAGAGATGAGAGAGAGTGTGGGTGGATACTAAGGTAAGTGATAGAAGGTATAGTACATGATGGTGCTCTAGACCCGTTTAGTTGTAAATGTGTTATGGTACACTGTGTTACTATTTGTCAACAGTAAATACTACTGACCTGCCTTAGTTACTGAGTCATTGATCGTGTCTCAATGGGAGAAAGTATGTATATCTCTTGCTTAAAACCGTCCAGTCTTTGCTAGCAGTTGCAATTTAAAATCTCATATTGAAATATCTCATAACACATACACACAACCTACTTACAAAGCATGTAGAAAAACATGGGATAACATTTTATTTATGGAAACATTCTCCAGCGCGGTGTTCCTAGAAATCTATATTTCACGCGTTACATCTCCCTTTCCGGTGACCTAGGAAAGTCTGGCTGCCACTGCGTGCTGTAGACCAGCTTTTAAATAAACGACCGAAATGCCTTAAAAAAACAGCTAAGGGAGATGTTGTGTGTGGGCTATAAATCGTGATCTGCATACAGTAGTCATACCTCAGCCCAATGTTTGACAAAATAATTACGTTAACTTTGTCTCGCCCTCGGAAATACGGTGTTTGATACCGGCCACGCAACATACATATCGTGACAGAGAATACATTCAGTTACTAACTAGCAGTTGAATTCATTTAGTCCATTCAATGTCTTTCATTTGTGCGAAATGAATTACTTGTCAACTCAGACCAGCGCGGTCTATTTTTTTTGTTTGTTTGTCTGCGATAAACGAACACGCGTTAATCTCAAGACGTAATTGTTGGTATCATATTTAGATTTTGTTGCTTAATTTCAAAATCAAAACATGCAAATGTTCATTCATTATGAAATCGGTGCGTATTTCTTCTGATGACGGATACCACCACATGGCCAAACTGTTAAACTGCATGCTTAGAAGTATTCTATTTAAACTGCAGATTGCATTTACATGGAGTTATCAGTATTATTTAAAAATAAACATTTCGGCATGCTAGCTTTGAAATTCTCCTAGAAAAACAATGTGGTTCAGAAACAAATGCATCTTTAAAATAATTTATTCATGAAACATTGACGCTGAGATTTAATGTCCATGATCAACATAGAAAATATGTACACAGGAAGTAAATCGGTAAGAAGGACAATATGTCTAAAATAATTGTGCTTAGGGAGAAAGAGGTGATTCACTGAATAGTATCTCTATGAAAGTCCAACACTCAAGTCTGCTGGGTGTTACAGAGTTGCAGCGGTGTAGCTAGAGCTGCTGGTTGACTACTAGAGGTAGCAGCTTGGGTTCATACACATAGGCCTGGCTTTATGACAGGCTGCAGGAGGACTGTTTGGACGACTCTCTTTCCTAAAACAGAAACACATACGTTAGGAAAGATAACTGATTCAATTCAAAACAAACAATTACTGACAAGAGTCTCACCATCAAGACTGAACATTCAAACCAAAGGGGGGGAAAAAGAGAGCAAGTCGATAAATCCATAAGATCTGATGCGCATTTTAAAAAAAAAGTGCTTTAAAGTGGTTTGCCATTGACTTCCGCCTTAACTGATCTTAGCATGCACCCAGTGGGGATGAAAGACAATAGAATCATCATGGAGGCAATGTACCTAAGGGGGGGGTCCTGTTTGCATGCTACTGACGCCTAAGTTTTCTGGATACCTGTTGTCTCTGCTGCTGGCGTCTGAATTCTTCTTCACTGGCCGCAAGGGCCTGAGCCAGAGCCAGATCCTCCTGCTCCTGAGGGCTGAGACAGAGGCACGTGTCACATGGATGGGCTCATCGGCACACTCCCAACAGACCCACATAGTCAAAGGTCCGCCAAACAGAAACACGCATCATGAGATAAGGAAACACTGCTCTGTGGGCACCACGGCTTTTAAAATATGAAGTCATCACAGGCAAGACAGACTGGCTACACAGCAACACGTCAAACATTAATGTGTGCCCCCCATTGTACGCAAATCCAAATATACATTTGCATATCTTTACCTAGAAGTCTTTCTAGGTTCTTTCAATTTGCACTGATATAAAACAAAACACATTATATCACTGACTACCATGACAATAAGAGCCAGTGAAGACTACACAATAGGTTAATGGCATCCGATGCCATGATTACAGAATAGACATCATGTGGGGGACTGGAGCATTGCATGGAAATTGTTTGCTACCTGAGTGTTGGCGGTTGGACAATGCTGCTGGCGGACTCAGCCAAAGACATTTCCAGTGCTCTCTGTAAGGCCTGCTCCTCAGTCTGCAATCCAAAATAACCGCAACAATCCAGACAACATTACAAAATGTTAATGACAAAACAATTCAAGTACATTACATTAGTTAGGAGCTATGGGTTCACTGAACTTTCCATAGTGTTGTATCGCCCTCTAATGGAAACAATGGGCCCAACACCAAATATATTGTCACAAATTGTAATGTAGATATGGCATTACTCTTAATCATTAGGCTTCATGGAGAAATATTCTGATATAGTTCAATGAACAGTTTCACAGCCCCACATCAGACTTGTGTATATTCAAATGATTCTACAAAGACAACTTTCATGAAGTGTTATACAAGGGACGCACATACCAAGCCAGCCTGAAAGGATGACGAAGCGGGTATTGCATTCGGTGTTGACGGGGGCCGCATAGCTGGAGTATAAACTTCTTGAGCACTGAGTAGCGGGAGACCAGAATAATTATATCATAGGTTTACAACATTCTGTGACAGACCCCACTGATTCCATTAAGGAGGATCCTCACCCACTACTCTGGGATCTAACATTCCCATTTGAAACCGTCCGAGAACTTCCTCTGCTGCCTGAAGAGGAGGCGCTGCTAGAAGATGCTCCATGGGACCGCATCAAAGCAGCAAATCTGAAATAACATCAAATGTACGTCACTGTTACACCAAAAGAGCTCCAATTCTGAAATTGCATTATCTAGGTAGAAATACTGTGGTGGAGAAATGTTTACCCAGATTTGGAAACCGCTTTGGCCTCAGGCTTACAGTCGTGGTCTAGCGGATGTCTGTGTTTAAGACAATAATTCATGTGGCACTGGTCACATGTCACTCGGATCATTTCCTTCTGCTTGCAGCCTCCTTTCGAGCATTTGTTTGTAAAAATCTACAAAATGAAAAAAGACAAATGTTTACGTTAGCTAATAAACCCTGACCTTTAAGCATGTTTCTGTAAACGTTCCTGTAGAAGAGCCCGTCACCTTTCGCTTCTTCTGAGCAGGGTCTGACTGGCAGTCTCGGTCGATGTGCTCCCCCACCTTGATGTCTGGCATTTCTCCTCTTTTGATGGGAATTGGGGTGTTGCACAGAGGACACACGGGAACCTGGATATCCTGGGAGTGGTGGAGCGTTATTAAAGTGGTCTGAATCAACAGACAAAGCACGCGTCGCCCCTGACTTGGGTTATGACATTTTCATTAGATTTTTAGATACCGGGACTTTTTAGATAAACTGCACTACGAGAAGTTTAATTGAGACATTTACATTTTCTTTTTTTCTTCCATATACCTTTTTGTAAGATGACATGCATTTGTGATTTGCATAGGTTATGTGGTCTTTACAAAAGATATCTTGACAGGCGTCACATCTCATTGGTAGGAAATCTGTCAAGTATAAGGAACATGTTAGTGTTAATGTCATGGCATAGACTGAGACACTCCATAGTAATGAGGAGTTAAATTCAAACCAATTAATATTTTGGGTGAGGAATAAGTTAAACAATTACTGACAGATTTTGAAAGCCGTAGTAAAAAGGACCAGGAACAACCGGCAGACATAATGATACACTGCTCAGAAACATTAAGGGAACACGTAGTCAGCACAGTATAACACCAGGTCAAATAAACCTCTGAGATATCAGTCTGTCCAGTTAAGAAGCAAGAGCGAATGAAAATCTGTGTCAACGGTTTTGGTGCAAATTAAAGTGACAACAGGTGCAGCGAAGTGCCGTTGCCAGGTTATTCGTGTCTCCCAGTACAGTGGTGAGACGTAGAGCTACCAGAAGACAGGCCGTTACCCAAGGACAGGGTGGTAGAGGGGCATCAACCAAGCAGCAGCACCGGTATCTGCTCCATGGCGCGAGGAGGAAATAGGAGGAGCACTCCCAGAGCCCTACAAAGTGAATCCCAGCAGGCTACTGATGTGCATGTTTCCGACAAAACGTCACACAGACCTCCACGTGCTGTTAGGTACCGGGATGAAATCCCACCGTCAGACCCATCGCTGGTGCATTTGGCCCAGGGTCCCTCGTGTGGTAACAGTGCGGAGGCAGTACCTGGATGACGGAGGCATTGATGCCATTGACTGGCCCTCATGTTCCCCAGACCTGAATTGAGAACCCCTGGGACACTATGGATCGGTGTATGCAGCGCTACCAAGACTGTCCAGGCCAGGAGCTCACTGATGCCCGGATCCAGGTCCGGGAGGGCACCATACAGTCTCATCAAGAGCATGCCCAGATGTTGTCGGGAGTGCATACGGCCAAATAGGGTCTCATCACGAGTTGACGTGAGGAATTTCACGCAATTTGGAAGAGCCTAATATTTCAATCGTTTACATGGGTTTTCAGTGCGAGTTTGAATACAGCCCTCCAGGTTTTGGTTTCCATTGACGGTTGTTACATCGTCATGTTCTCAAAGATTTACACAATATACAGTAAAGATTATATGTCCTTCTTTAAGACCGGATGTGTGATTTAAGTGTTTTTTTAAGCAGTGTATTAGCAACAACTCACCCAGCCGCTTGCATGAATTTTCAGAGCAATGATCTCCAAGATCTGGAAACTCCATGGCACTACGGTGATGATAACCCTTCAAATAAAAAATACATTCATTTAAACAAATGTTGCCTGCATAGGGCGTAGAAAAGACGACTATGGAAGGGTATATTTGCATCCGTATCTTATGGATTTTTGTTTGACAGAGTACAATTCTGGCCATTAGCGACATGTCATGCATTCATTATTTACTCACTTAGGTAAACGTTAATGCCTCTGGTGTAATTTACTTTAGGTTTAAGCTCAAACAACCCATCTTTGCATATAAGGTTAACCCATATTCATTGAAGATTGTAAATCCGCACTGTAGAATCAATGAATAATGCGAAGAGGTCGTCTTTCTGAACCACACGCATTATTCCAGCAAGGGAACGTCAGTAAGAAAAACAATGGCAGAGAACCAAACGAGCTGGATCTTTTAAGTGAACAGGCTGCACAGTGGTGTCCATGCTTCCAAAGCAAGGGTATATCACGTCAAATCTGACCGGAAATATGATGTAACTGTTGTGATGCTTCACAACATAACATTTAAACCAAAACCTTAAACAAATACAACCTTATTATTAAGCACAATGTATCTGTCTGACCATAACATTATAATTACATATAACTCCGATAACGCTATAACAAAGAAAGGTTATAAGATAAAACGCACAAACTGATATCTTCATCTTGAAATCAGTTTGTGGTCGAAACATTGTCAATTTTTTTTATCAAAAAACATTTCTTTGCTGGAGCATTTTCATCATTACCACATCCTACATCCTACTGGCGAGTAGGATGTGCACGTTTACACCTTTCTGCAACAATGATTCACCAGTAGTGCTCCATTTCCGTCATGTCCAGTAGAGCTCTAAGTTGCAGAGGCGTTCATGAGCATTTAACTACTTTTTGATATAACCTGACCTCGAGATTTAATCAGTTATGGTTTCTTGTTCACTCAGCGTCGGAAATTCTTAATTACTACTAAATGATTGTACCTAGGCTATAGCTTATACAGCGTGTGCTGACTCACGCCATCAGAGTTAGCGGTTCCTCTAAGATAGCTAGCCAGACAAGTATTTAGCGAGCTACATTAGTTCCTTGCCTTGGCCTTAGCTGTATTCTTGGCTTAAACCTGAGTTGAAGACAACTGTTAGCAAACATTGCAGTTAATTATTTGCATTTCAGGGTAACCACCTACTTCAGTGACTTACACTACCATATGTACTTACACAATACAACGATAGCGAATTACTGGGTCAGCTAAAGCCAACCTAAACTAAAATACAAAACACAACAAGCCTAGGGTGCTAACTGATTACCAAAATGTAGGTAAACTAGCAACAGCTAAATTAGCTAGCTAACGCATTGATTATTTACATGCGACTACAATGTACTGTAACGATAGCGCCGACGGGAAGCACAGCTCCATAGCATATCGTTACAGTTTTGTAATACATTTAGGTACAACACATTCGAAATCTTGCAATACCGATTAATGATATGAAGAATGTTTACCATGAAGAATGTTAGATAACCAAATTAGCATGCTAGCTAACGCTAAGCGAATATGGAGACAACCTTTCGTTTCGGCTTGGGTTTGGTCGGCTAACTATAGTACATAATAATTAAGCAAAGTACAGTTAATGCAAACGTAACTTCAGACGATTATTTTTCACTTACCAAGAGATTTTGTTAAACAGGATAGCCCTTGCTTGGGGTTGAACTTCGAAAAACCAACTGGCTAGCAAGCTCATTTGACAGCTAGCTATATCTGTGTGTCACAGTTGTTTACGCCCTCTTTACTTTGACTTGGCTGGGTTGGTAGAGAATTCCAGAATACACCACCCTTGACATTGACTCATCGTTTTTTTCACGGTTACCTTGGTTTTGATTAGTAATCCTGACACAGCATGTTTAAGGACTGTCCATGGTGCTGCTTTACGAAACATCTCGCTGAGATTTCTCTAACGACCTGCACCATTTACACGGTATTCTTAACTATGCCATGTTACTGACTATTCCCTGTCGCCATACTAGGGTGCTTCCATATACATATATGTAGTATAGTTATATCTATACCTCTGTACCTCTGTATGCCACATAATAGATCGTCTATTGTTTACATTCCAACTAATTTTATGATTATTGTATTTAATCCTAAAGTACAGATTTTATAGCAAGTTATATTTGTTTCCTAATTTGCCCTAATATTCACCAAACATCCAAAAGCAATTGTTTCCCTTTGTTGGTTGAAGCGGAGTGTTTACCACTCCTATTGATTGATATATTTAGAAGTGTTTCTAATGTGTTTCTAATATCTTATTTAGATTTCTACCAGGAAATGTTGCAACGGTGGAAGACAGATTCAGGGCCAACAGAAGCCCTGACTGTCGAACATGGCAGCCAGTCTGGACGAATCAGTCATGTCGAGGGATACAACACCATTAACAGAGCTTACAAATTGGTGGAGGCTTAACCCTCAATGTAACCATTACCTGCCTATCCAATGCTTGCCGAAGGAAGTATGAGTCCTGAACAACCAATACACTATATCAACCGTTCTCTTCATTACAGACTTAAACCTGCACAATGCATATGAGAGGGCATTCGTTAGATGTGGGAGAGAGAATTCAGGTCACTTAAAGGCAGAAATGACTGGGTCTCATGGCAGTGGTTCAGCCACTTAACTCAAAGTTCAAGTTTTTTTTGGTATGCCTCTACTAGCGTTTCAAACTTTGATTTAGATCTAGAAAAGAAAGGTGATTGATATATTATTATTGACCAAAAAGTTATCTCCCTATTTGTAAGCATCTCTGGCTAAACAGATTTACAGAACTCCCTGTGATGTTGTACTTGGGAAAACGCAACGGTTGTGTAACGGCATGTCATTACCAGATGAGGGCAACAGAGCTCTTCCAGACATCTAAAACGTAATCACTAACTCATAACTTCCAACTAAGGTCCACACTGTATATTGTGGAAATGTCATTACTAATCTATAAATGTCTCATCGTGCAGGAAGACAGGATGGTAAACTGGTTTCAGATTTTGATACAAGTACAAATAAAACATGAACATTATTTTGACATATTGTGAACGATTCTTGTCCAAAAACCCCAACTTGAACACTAACTCCCCGTTGAAGAGACCATAGAATCAATAATCTGCATTAAATATGCAGTTACATGCATGACCGACCACAACACTAAGAGGTCTAGCTGGACGTAGAACTAAAATAGATTAAAAGTAGGAACTATTCTCATTATGCAACTGTGCAGCGTCATCTGGTTAAAGAGATCACAGAAGCACTCATCTAAATTTTTCCCATGTTCTGTAGCACCTGGCTCATAAGCTGTTCTTTTGGCAGCCAGATGGTATCTTTCTGTGAACACCTGGTCTTTGGGATTCCTCTTATTTTGCTTATACTATACCTGCTTGTATAAGAAGATGATTGTAATAATTTAATAACCCCCCCCAAAGCAAACATTTTGGAGAAATCAGACATGATGTCCAGTATGTCCTGATGTTGCTAATCACCTTTGTCATACTCTTACGTGACAGCTGTAGAAAAAATCTCTACTTTTGTTGTCAATGTATAATACATATATCTGTCAATGTATAATACATATATCTGTCAATGTATAATACATATATCTGTCAATGTATATTACGTATATCTGTCAATGTATAATACATATATCTGTCAATGTATAATACATATATCTGTCAATGTATAATACATATATCTGTCAATGTATAATACATATATCTGTCAATGTATATTACGTATATCTGTCAATGTATAATACATATATCTGTCAATGTATAATACATATATCTGTCAATGTATAATACATATATCTGTCAATGTATAATACATATATCTGTCAATGCATAATAAATATATCAGTGTCTTGGTGTCTGCAAAAAAAGTAAAGAGGTCTAAATAATATATTATCTTTTTGTTGAATCCATATCATTAAATAAAACTTTTCTGTATGCCTTTGCAGTTTAGGAATGTGTCATAATTTAAAATGTGTAAAATATATTATTTAGCACATTAATGATTCAACCTAAATTCTGTTCATTTTAAATCCAATATACTTTCAAGTCTGCTGTGTACGACTATGGTATTGTGTGTCACTTATGCACAATATCATGTTTTGTATTATCAGTATTATTCTTAGTTAGTTATCATTTGATGCAGTATTTTATTAAAATGTTTACGCATAGAGAGAATAATTTGCTGTCCATAACTGAGGCCTCTTATTTTCCGTAACAAAAAAACACTGTCGCGACGACCAATCAACATTGATACTGATTGAGTAATTCTGATAGAAAATTTTAGAACTACTCAAGTATGCCGGACATTCTTTAACTTGTTTTCTTACTAGTAATTCAAAACATTACTTTTGATTCGTAAAATATATGTTTAGATCTAGGGCGTTAACATTTTATTCATATTATAACTTTTAGAATGCTTTATGGTATAGGCTACATATAAGAAGTTTAACAAATGTAAGTTTATACACAGATTGAATTGGGTGTTAATTGATATTCTAAAGAATAGGTCCCTGCCCACAAGTCTGGACAACGGAAGGGAGGCGCAACAGGAGAGGCATCAGATTTCAGTCTTTTTGTTTAACCAGACTTAATTTCTCAACGAGTTAATGGGCCAGATGAGAAAGCTGCTTGCGGCCTGCAAAGGCGACCGGAGTGTACACGGAAAAGGGGTGTCAATAAATGAGCGTGTGAATGACAATGAGGTAAAACACACAGCTGAAAATGAGACGACGATGAACAGATGGAGAAGAGTTAGGAGTTAACGCAATGACAGGGTCAGTGGAGCATTGAGCAGGCCCAACACAATTAAACGGAGAATGGGTAGGTGAAATGAACTATGGGCCTATGCACTAACGATGGCTTTATTTCTGTAAGTAATAGTAAAACAAACGTCACAATTTATTTTAAATCTGAGTTCAGTTTATTATTAATATGCTTAGTAATTAACTTCAGACCAGCAGTTATAGTACGCATCAACTCAAAAAGTTATATTGAAAAGTCCCCATTTGTTACTTAGTAACTTTGAAAAGGACGGAAGTTTTTTTATCAATGTCTTTTGCTGTGGAGTCAGAATAGCCACGAGTCGGCGCCACTTGTTGGCCGTTGGATGGAATATTCTAGGAGTCACCGAGTAGGCCTAAACCCATTTGAAGAGCAGGGGCAGATTCTGTGGGGGTCCTGGGCATCCCTTCTCATTTCTCCATCGATTCACGGAAGTAGGCTACGTACTATAGACTAAGCCCAAAAACATTAAACCTAACATTGCATTTCTTTGGCTTTAATGGATCATGCCTTTAGCTTCAATTGGTCTTTCATTCACAGTAACGGCTAGGCATCACTTTAATCTAGATAATTGCCCGCCTGAACCTAAAATCGAAACGATCGCCTCCTAACACTTTAATTAATCTTGATGTCAGACAATATATATTTTTTATAGTAAATATGATTAAAACCTGGATTTTATGTCATGCAATTTACATAGCCTGGTAACTGAGAGATATCGAATGTATTTAACAAAGTGAGAAGTGCACACACAATTCATTAAGCAGGAAGCTTGTAAATTAGCGCTAACTTAACCTGATTTCTCATAATTAAAACATCTTTTGTCGTTTACGATGTGGATATAAGTAGATCTCCTGGGTTTAGAATTTTCTACAACAGCAGATGGTCGGGGTGCGGAATAGTTAACGCTCACCCCCCCCCCCCCCTCCTCCCTACACGATCCACACAACTTGAGTTACGGAGCAGGGGATTAATATCCAGCCGTCTCTTTCATCAAAGATATAGCCTATTAACCGTTTCAGTGCTGCCTATCAGCAGCCTCCCGGCGGTCGCACGTTCAAATATACAAATATCAATATCTAATGATGTCATTCCTCTGCTATAAAACATGCATGCTTTCCTTCCACCCAGGTTTGCGGAGGTTTGACATTCCGTGCTGTAAACTAGCCCATGGGAAGTTCTCAATTGCGTTCTCATCACGCTTTTTCTCCTGGTCTCCTTGTCAAAATCCATTGGAAGAGGTTAGAGGGGAGGGACCGCTGTCTTTCTCATCCAATGGTTTTGAAAAGAAAACGAGAAAATACGAGAGACGAATTGAGACCTTCCTGGGACCCTCCTTCACCTTCAATAAGGATGGGTCATTTAACTTGACCCTGTAGGTAGGCACAAGTATACACGAGCTACGTAATTTAGCTCGATGCTTGATACTATCCAGCAAAGCAATACATGTCTCTAATTAGACCTAAAGTAACTAACTACCCCCCGCCCATTCAATTCCCGCTATGCATACATTGCACCCCTCCTACATAAACACACGCACACACACGCGCGCACGTACATGACGTGCATAGATGCATACATGCTTCATGTAAGATGCACACATACACACATACATACTACAATCAGTACAAGCCAGATATTCTAAAAAGTTACCTATTTAAATGTCCTTACATCTGAGGCACTTTCTTAAATGGGGTTAGCTGAAGATTTAGAGACATTTTTTCCCTGTAGTGTTAGATTACTAGATTGAAGTTGAATAATAAGCAATGAGTCAAACTGCACACCCTTCATCTGCGGAGCTGTAATTAACAGGGAAAATGCAGGCGGTGAAAAAAAAAATGCAAATTATTCTGCACAAAGGCTTCTCACAAATTGGCGTCACCATTTCTCAAATTATATCATTACTATATTTTGAAAATGTTAATCTGTTGAGCGGATTTCCCGGGGGAGTTGAGTAAATTAGTTCTATTTCCGAACTGCCTCTCTGCGAAGGCACGGGAGCGACAAGCACCTCTGATTTGCTGATTACAATTAGACTCCCCAGTTTGGGCTCCTTCAAGCATTGATAATTTTCGGCATATTAAGCACGTTTTAGCAAAGGTGATAAGTCAGTTTTAATTGAAATGAAATTATTATTCTAATGGAAGTTTGGTTATTATTATTAGGTGGCAGTACTCATTTTAGATTCATTTTAATATATAAATGCGGTGAGTAAAAAGATTTTGAAGGGCATTAGGGTGTCAGGATTGAATGAGGTAATTTGAAGGGAATTACTTTCTCTTTTATCAGAAATGAAATGAATTAAAAGTCCAAATCAATCGCTTTCACTTCTCTATTCTACTTTGACAGCAGCACAATTACAGATAATTAGATGGAGGAAACTTTTAATTGTGGGGATTAGGAGGAAGAGAGAATTTTCAGGATCAGAGAAAATTTAGAAGCAGGGTTTCTTGCTTAAAATCGAATCAAAGGATTTGGTGGCTTAAAATGGCAACCAATGCTTTCTACTGTTTAATTGGAATTGCATCTAGTTCATCGTATCAAATCATCCACCAACAATTAATTTAGATTTAATTCTATAATTATCATCAAATCGAATAATGTGCAACTTAATTTAGATAGTTAAAAATTAACGTGCATGAAGTTAATTGAGTAATTAAACTCCTCAACTGCTGCCTATTAATTTGCTATAGCCTAATTAAAAATGAATTTTATTTTATGTTATGTTGGTAAAGTAGGCATCAGTGTTGGATGGGTGGTTTGATTAGTTTGTTTGTTTGGGGTGTTTCAACACCTGCTGTTAATGGGGTCAGTAATGTCTACTTGCCTGCGCATGCTTGTGTTCTGTCAGAGTAAAAGTTTGAAGGACTGCGTTTATATATTGTGGTGCTGGCAACATCCTGATTACCACTGTGATGTAATTTATAACTGTCACCTGCAGTTATCAAGTCATAAATGAACACATTAATGCACATGAAAAAAACAAAGTGGAAGATGAGGTAAATTCAGTGAACACAATAATGTTTGCGTGTACCACAATTAAATAGTCAATATATAGTGTGGTGCCGTAGGGACATGTGTCCTAGAGGGACTGAGAGAGAGCGAGAAAGAGAGAGAGAGCGCGTGTGTATGTGCATTTGTGTGTGTGTGTACACTGTACTTGAACCCATGTGTCATAATGGGCTAGGCTATAACAAACCGTTGACTATAAGCTCAAAGAAAACAGGAAAACATTATATAATAGATTGTCTCAGAGTGTGAAATCTGTTGTGAAAACATGTCCTGTCAAGAGTTATAACCCTAATCGCGTAGAGTTCACGTACCGTAACCCCCCAGACAGACAAACACAGACACACAGACCCACAGACACGTTTAATAAGCACTGGATTTAGTGCCAAGTGTGTGTTCACTGGCTGTGCTTCATACTTCACATATCCAACACTGACCTATGAGGAGTAATTTGATGTCACCTGGTTCAATACTCACGAGATAGAATGAGGAGATCGTGGAGGTGATGTGACATGTACAATATTGTGAAAGAATGAGGAGAAAATGACGTTGATGGGACATTATCACAAGACTGAAGAGGATGTGACACAAGAGTTAGCCTGTGGAATAGTGGCTGGGCTAAATAGGCCTATTTGTTTCCCCATCCATCCACGGTGTATGCCTCCAGCAATTATCATTGGAGGTCTCAAAATGCACGTTTCTCAAAATGACTGTTTCTCAATAATCTTAGTCGGTATTTTTTCAATAATCTTAAATAAACTGATAGGCCTAAACATCCCAATGGTCGACATGCAGGTCAAGGATGATAATGTTTGGATCTTCATCTGTAAATCGCAGCACCCCCCCCCCCCCGATAAGGGTGTGTAGACTAACATCACATGAATTCATGTTTTGCTTACTTACTCATAACAACTACACTCAAATGCAGTTTACTGTGCGAACTCTTATTATTTTTACTTATTATTCTTTTCCGAAAACGTTTTGACCTATCGACCAAGGCCAAACAAATTGTTGATGAAACTCTTGGATTCAAATGAAAAAGAAACAGGACAATCCTGCAACGAATGAACGCCTTGTTCGTCTTATTATCGGGTTAATTAAAGCTAGGATCTGACAATGTCACCCGGTTGTAGAAAAACGGATTTAAATGCAATGTCTCCGGGGACTGTGTGTCAAGGGCTGCTTTTCACTGAGCCGGTGCGCCTGGATGGGGCGCCCGGAATTGACAAGAAGCAATTATAGAATTTTAGATGTTCAAAAAAGAAATGAATGGTTGGAATTATTCATAAAATTCTGTACAACATGATAAACTAAGTTAAAATACAAAGAGAAAGGCATCTGAGACAACTCTAACCACAGCTTTGTAGTGGAGAGGGATAAAAAGGCCAGATCCTGCGACATTTCTAAGGATTCATTAAAATCTAGCCTCACATTGAAATTCAGAGGGGTTACTATTTGGGCTTGAGGTCAAGTGACGAACGGATTATGTACTTCCTCATAATAATATTAATTAAACAATTTGCATGCTAATAAGGTAACAATTATCACGGCTTCTGTTGAGAGATTCGGGTTATTACAACACGGGTATCCGGGTTCCAAGGGTCAGGGAGTGAGTGGGGAGCACAATCTCAACTCAGATTAACATTATGACAGCACCAGGCATGGGATAAATAAAGTCGAATTAATTCTCTGTAGCCTAATGAGCAGAGAGACTGAACGATAGCCTTATTTAGACAGGTTTGATTGGCTTTATTCACAAACACATTTATTTGCATATGCAAGT
Source organism: Novumbra hubbsi (assembly GCA_016801125.1). Lineage (NCBI taxonomy): Eukaryota > Metazoa > Chordata > Actinopteri > Esociformes > Umbridae > Novumbra > Novumbra hubbsi. Next base: position 44,429 of record JACXGK010001548.1, on the reverse strand, counting down.
GGGGGAACCTCTGAACAAATATCTTAATATAACCTGGTTTTGTTTCAACCTGGTTTTGTTAATGTATTTATATAGTTAAATTATATTGTCACACCTATTTTGTTAAAAGTTTGCCTCAAAAATATATGCATTAACCTTCATATACACCGGCATTAGACTATAACATAATCAAACATATTAAGCAAGCCTGCAAAAATATTTATAAAAGCCACTACACAAACATCTTAACTTGGTATTCTTGCATGGGACACATTCTCACATTTGTACATTAAGTTACATTAATTACAAGGGCTGGGGAATAGGGGTCCACATTTCTTGGTAGCATATATCGTTCCACTTATTAGCAGAAGATTAATTAGTGTGTGATGTAGGCTAATTAATAAGTTAATATCAGCCTCTGTCCAATCAGCCTATCGACGTCAGGCTGAGGAGTCGATCGCCCCCTTTTCATCAACATACAGTTAAAGCCTGCGAATGGGTTGTATTAAATAATTATACGTGACGGTATGGGATCATACAAGTCCTTGAGTGAATTTGAGTTAGACGATTTATAAGTCGATACATTTTGGAATGGTGAAGCAGGTATTAGCCAAATAGAAGAAAAAAACATTTAAAATGCGTAAGTTTCCCAAAAACGGAATGCCTATGGGTTATGTTCGATGCGCGAGCAAATTACCGCGTCTCTTTCGCCTTTTTACCGGGCTTCAATCTTTCTCTCTATGGTCCCCCGTGTAGTTGTGATGTAGTTCTTATCAAAGCCCTCCTGTCTTGTTGTGACAGCTCTGATATTGTTTATTGAGGTGGATGTCAGGTTTAATTAGCAATCGATATGGAAAGCGTTTGCAGACCGCGCCTCTGACGTCACACTCGATTACCGTTTCTCATTGGTCTCAAATTCCCAAAGCCTAGGCTAATTATTGGAAGGTTCATGTTGATAAAGTACAGCTCATCCTTCCCTCCACATCATGTCCCCTCCTCGCTGGCCGTACTCACTGCATGCTTTTTAAATTCACATCACCAGCCTCCAGACGTCGTTTCCTTTTGCCTGGGAGATGATGGACAGCAGGATTCTGGATCCACCTCATGCCCAGTTCGGAGGCTCTCTCGGCGGGATGGTGGGCTTTCCGTACCATCTAAGCCACCATCATGTTTACGAATTAGCCGGTCATCAACTTCAATCTGCAGCCGCAGTTCCTTTTTCAATAGACGGATTACTCAATGGTTCCTGCACAGCTTCAGTGGTTAATTCGAACACCCTCTTGTCTTCTGGTTGCGGTATGAATGGGGATAACCAGCAATACAAGCTGACAGGTAAGCAAAACAAAATAGGCTACAATACTTATCAAAAGGTTGGCTGTAGATCTAAACAGTAGAAAAAAAACGGAAAACGTCTGAAGACATAATAATAAATATAAGAAGCAATCAGCCTTTAAAATTAGGCTATGCTATTCATTGTAATGGAGAATAGCATAACGAAAACACCTCCAACCGTGTTCCTCTTTTGAGGATATAGGATGTGAAAAATCAGCTTTTATTTATTGTATTACTATTTTTTGTACTATTTTATTGTTTTCATAACTATGATGAATGTTGTTGTGATTTGTTTTGCCATCTGTTTGTTTTGCCATCGAAAACTGGCAAATCAATTATTATGATTGAATTTATTCCACAGAAAAAAACGTTTCATTAGCCCCCGAAAATCTTATTTACGGTTATTTTAAATGCCTCACGATGTCTTATTTTGTATTTTAATGCTAGATTCGTGTGACCCAGACAAGGATAGCCCTGGCTGTAAAAGACGCCGAACTCGCACAAATTTCACTGGTTGGCAACTGGAAGAATTAGAAAAAGCTTTTAATGAGAGTCACTACCCGGATGTGTTTATGAGGGAAGCACTGGCTCTGAGATTGGACTTGATAGAATCGAGGGTACAGGTAAATATCAACCATATACATTTTGATTCTCTGTTGTTGGTTTGTTATTGATTGCTGGCCTACAGATCTGTTTAAACACCGATAGGATTTATGAACAAAGAAAATGATATGCGTTCTTGTATCCCATTGAATAGGCCAATGACGGTGTTGTGAAATTATTTATAATATCTATTTTAAATTCCTACTCATTCCTATGTCTTTGTTGTTTTGCACTGCGACCTTAAACTCTACGGGGAGTTGGTGCAATGTGGGCACATAGAGGCCTATTTGTGCAAGGTCCATGAAATGCACAGTAGCTTACAAAACTGCAAATGAAAGCAAATAACATGCACTATTTTAAGAAGGAAACATGCATATATTTTTTATAAAAAATGCATTCGATGTAGTTTTATAAATATAATACTTGACGTAATAAGTCATGTGTGCGTCAGTTTATAATATGGCAATAAAATGTAAATTGTAGATGTTTTAAATACATTTGTAAGACTGTGTAAGACTGAAATATCATTAATTTAAAAGGAAGATGTGCCTACATGGATGCACAATTGTACATTATTCTCTAAACCGATAACAAAAGTATGCATGGCCTGCAGAAATGTTTAAGTACTTGAATGTTGGTGTAATTGTTCAGTCGTAGAACTGCTTAAAGGCACGCCTTCTCTTAATTTCTTCGTCAAAGTAACATTTACTTATGTTGAAACGCGTGTCTTTTGTTTTATGCATAGACACGTATTTACTGGCCTATTATGCAATGTAAATTATTATATCATATTATTATATTATCATATTATTATATATCCACATTCGCATATTTCGCATTTCACTAGAATTGTTTACCTTGGTGAAAAACAATGTAGAGCTTTGTGTAAAAACAGTCAAGCAGAAATTATAGCAAGTAATATTGCTGAACAAAGAAAGCATTCATCACGGAATGATTTTACTAAGCTATGCAGACAGCAATGCTTACCAAAAACTGCCATATTACTATAGGACTAATGTTTATTTTTTCGAAAGTGGGAGTCTTGGGTTTGATTATACGTGACATTGTTTTCTCTGATATGCAGGTATGGTTCCAAAATCGTAGAGCTAAGTGGAGGAAGAAAGAAAACACAAAGAAGGGTCCAGGGCGACCAGCTCACAACTCCCACCCAACAACATGCAGTGGAGAGCCCATGGACGCGGAGGAGATCGCCCGAAGAGAACTGGAGAGGCTTGAGAAAAAGAAGAGGAAGCAGGAACGAAGACTGTTGAGGTCCCAAAATAAACTCCTGTCGGGGGACCTATTTCATACCCCAGGATCTGACAGTGACAGTGGAGTGTCACAAGTGACGGACAGTGAGCAAAATCCACATTGTGACTCTATAGGCCGAAACCAAACCCAATCGAGCTGTGACCAAACACCACAAACCCTCCAGAACCAAAGACACTTCAACCAAGATGCTGGCGGATCCGAGCTGGACTCTTCTGACAGCAGTCAACAGTCTAGCATGTGCACCAACGGCAGAGCCTCCACACTTCAGAAACTGAACCCCTTCAGCGTAGAAAGCCTTCTTTCAGAATCCAGACCTAGACGCAAACTGAACGTAGATGGATTTTCTGCCTTACCCTCATCGCGGCCTTTGATTGGGAAAGGACATTTCTTACTCTATCCCATCAACCAGCCGCTTGGATTCATTGTTCCTCAGACTGCTTTGAAGACGACCCCACCATGCTCAGATACAGACTCCTTACAGAGAAGCCCAGTGAATGACAACAACTTCTCTGCCGACACTGGACATAAACACAGCAAGGAGTCCAGTGTTGTCAATAACGACGCGACAGTAATCAAACCGCAGATCAACTTTCCTCCCAAAAATACTACAGGTTCATCCCAGAACAGCCCTAGCCAAGTTACCTTTTCCAGTAGCAAATGTAGTCAGACTTCAGCAAGCCGTTGTGAAAAATATTTTCAAGATAATGATTCAAAGTCCTTGCCATCAGACAAAAGAGAACAGTCTGTAAAAGACTACCCAGAGAGTTCTGAGTCTGTGACAACAAACGTTCCAACAGAGACTGACACTGAAGATGTCGATATGGAATAATAGGCCCGTGAGAAAATATTGATACCATTACACCTTTTTATTTGCCCAAAGCTCAATCACGTCTTTTAGAATATAAAATCTCAATTTACAGATGAGATATCTAGCGTTGAATTCTGATGATGATGGGTTTTAACTGTGTGCGTGTGTTGCGTGCGTGCGTGCGTGTATATGTGCACGTGTGTGTGGTGGTGGTAGTAGTACTAGCCCCCCCCCCCTGTGTAACAAACTGTAAAAAGACATAAAAACCACAAAAATCCTCAAAGGCTGTAAAAAGTATTAAGATATTTATATATGTAAGGTTTTCATAAATAAATCGATTGTATACAATAAATGCAAACCGTGTGAGACCTTAAATAGCCCAGGCTAGTGGGTATAGGTGGCGCTTTTTGTTAAAATCTGATGTTGTATTTTGTGTATTGCTTTAACAAATTTATTCATCTATAAGCCCCACTGAAATGAGGTTACGAGCCGGAGGCGAAAGGACCCGCTCGACTCCTGCAGAGTTTTGATATGAAAGTAATTATTTTCCCGATGGCTACTGCAGGGACTCAGTTTATTTTAGCCCAAAGGGTTATAATACATTACCGATTTCTAGTGATATGAAATCACATAAACTTCCAAGAATAATAGAATTAGCATGAAAGGCTGGGGTGTCAAATTGAAATACGAAAATAATAGCCCTGGCAGCTGGGAGTGTGTTTGTGCATATTGGATCGGAGATGGGAATTCGTGGGGCGGAATTTTCATAAGCTTTTCACATTGTCAGGGCTCTTGTAGCGGGCTATATTAAGATAGATGTTCGATGATATCCCTCATTGTTCTGTCGCTTACATTGATGTTTCTGTGTTATCAGCCTATTGATCATGCGTCCGCGGTAATAGGACGGGCAAAGCAAACGTGCCTATTTACAATAGCAGAACACATTTGTTCTAATAGGGTTGGCGGTCCCCTGGGATGCTATGCAGGCTCCGGGACATCTGCGCCATGGCAATAGCAATGTTGACCAGATGTTAAGTCGAGGTAGGAAAGAAAGGAACATTCACATCGTTTTGGCCAACCGTTTATTTTACAAGATAGGCCGACCTATAGGTCTAATGCACAAACAAATTCTACTAATAATGCCACCAAACGAATATCTAAATCCCCAAATTCTAAAACGTGAATTCCAGTGTGGTGTAGGTCTAGGCTATTTGTCCTTATAGCTTGTTAAAAATCCATAGGCAATTCTACACTTTTGGGGTCTTCATTTGCAAATAAATAGAAAATAATCACGGGGCAGCTTTACCTCTGAGCCGGCGCAAATGAATTTCTGAGCCTGTGTCTTTTCAAAATATTTACATAATTTTCACCCGATGACTACTGTTTGCTCAGAGTAGGCAATGACTTATTAGGTGTGGGTGGAGTTGGGCTCTTGGTGGAAGAGCAAAAGTGTATAGGAAAAAGGAAAATTAAATCTCAACAAAGAATAGGCCTATGGCACAGACATAAAGTCAATAAGATAATGAATAACTTACGACATGATGAAAATAGATTCAAGTACAATGGCTTTTGAACGTCCCCAAACCAACAAAGATATGTATTTTTAATTTAATTTAATACATAGCCTAACCGTGTAGTATACAACAATATTTCATGCAATTATCTTATTTCCCCCACTAATTATTAAACTGTATTTCTTTCAATGGGTTGCCATTTGGACAGAGCTGTTTTAAAAACGAGAATTGTCTGGAGGTGTCCTTCAATATATAAATAATGATATATTTTTCTTTTTTATTTGGAGCGTGTGGTAGCAGGGGGTGTTCATGTTTAATTTATTAGGAGACTGAATAGGAGTATCGCTGGCTGCACAGTGGTGGCCTTAAGGTGAAATTAGCGATTTGCTTAAGTAGTTAAGCTTTTTTGCCTGAGAGCTGCACGCTGTAGACAAACTATCAATCGATATGGCCCCGGCAGCCTCCAGGAGATGTGTCCTCCATGAATCATACTTTATGAATTCAATTTCTACCCGGAGAAATTTTCAATTTGAACGCCGGATCATTATGGGAGAGTGTAAATTGTTTTTGCTCTATTATGCATCGGACGCCATCATTTTTCTTTCTAATTACAGAGGTGTCAGGTCGGGCTGTAATGCAGGCGCTGATTTTCAATTTAACTGATCATCATGCATTCATTTTCCCATTTGATAAATCTGCTATCTCGATGCCTCTCCATGCCTGGAATGCTAAAAGAGAGACACAGACTGGACAGTAATAGGGGCGTATGCAGCAATAAGTGCAGATCAGACAGCTAATTTAGCACCGCCCGATAGGCTATTCCATTTCCATTTCTCATTTTCAACTCTCAAAGGAAGGAAAAGCAGCCCAAAGGCAGCAAGCTCGGATTTAACATTTGGGGGGTGGGATGTGCTCGGGTCGGGGGTCGGGTAACGGTTACGGGACTACGAAAACGCTTGTTTTCAACGACACATTTTCCAAATTAGGTTATCAAGCTTAATTAATGCTAATTGAGTTTTTCAATACGTGTTATTTTTATTTAATAGAAACAAATGTGTGCAATTAATTAAGAGCTTGCTATCAAGAGCCTCATTTGCACATTTTTCTCGTCACTCCCTCTCAGCTTTGAGTAAATTAACTTCTTTGGTTATTGGGCATTTTTTGCAAACTAAGAGTGCGAACCAAATCTGGAATTATCATTGACTGACTCTCAAAGACCACATGCATTATCTTTATTAAACAATTCATCAACATATTGAACTTCATATACGAAAATTACTATATTTAAGTTGGTTTTCACCAGCCCAGGGCCTATTCATGTCAACAAAAATAATTGACTACAATTTACAATACTGTCGCAATAAAATATATCTGTCTTTTCATTAGATGTTTTACAGTATAACTAATTGAAGCTGGCAAGTACACATAAATACAAAGCAAATCGGGTTTAGTGACCTGCTAATTATAGGCTTTTTAGACTATAGGGATCATATTAGACACTCCTCCTTATGCATTCTCCAAGATCATATAAGAGCCGCAACGATACTTTTTAAACATAATTTTAGTTTTTATTCTGTTATTATTGCCCAACGTTTTCCAGAAATGTCACTAATATGTACATCTTCATAGTACATTTATACAAGTGCCAAAATAAATAAAAAATGACTGATCGGTCAAACATAAAAAGCATCAACATTAGACATTCATATCGTTGTACAAGTCAGCTGTTCAACATGGATCTAGGCAGAGTTCTACGACTACCTACAGGATGTATGCAGGACATGTAATTAACATATATTTTCGATAACAACCACAAAGCAAATGCTCACCAATAATCTTAAGCAACTACAACCCAGAGGTAAAATAAAATGCAAATAATTACATTTCCACGTGACTCAAATTAAATCTAGGCATTGTCCAAGAAACAATGCAAATGTCTATGACAACCCTACTCCACGTTTGCTTGACCAAGATAAGAGCGATTAAGTCCACCGTGCATTTATAAGTATAAGATGTAATATAATCCTAAAAAAGCATTGCAAAGTAGCTGCAGGATAGGAGCCAAATGTCAAGTAGCATTTTAAGCGATTGTGAGAAAGATCCAAGTGCCAGTGTTTCTCTTTGGGAGTCACTGGGGCAGTGGGAGGGTCCTTCTTATTCAGCTATGTTCATTATATTCTGATTACTTGTTAGAAAAAAATATAAATTGAACCACATGTAAGGGTCCTATACTAAACTGAGAACTTGGGCGCATTGATGAGGTTTGTTGATTCCTGGACAATGTAGGAGCCTAAAGCGTAAACTACAACATGCCCTAGAGCGTCCAGTAAAAAACGCAGGGTGAGAGGAGCAACCAGGAAACTCTTGCCAGTGGCCAAGCCAATGATGCTGGCTCTAAGGTTGTCAATAGAGACGTGTGATGAAATGGGTGGAGGATGGAAATATTCTATTGAAATGTTAATGTCTGTTGTGTAATACCCTTTTGAAGACCTTCTATAACATTTAATTATCTCATCATATCAACTGTCGCCTGTCGGCTTTATCTGCAAATTCACGCTTGAAAAGTACAGGCAGTGGGGGACTGAATTATAGTGTATCCATCTGTCATATCAGCAAACTACATCAAACCATGTGGGAAACAATAAAAGCAACCACCTTGAATTATTCAGTTCTAAAGGTTTGAGGTACAGGCCAGCCCTAATCTGCTTTCAGTTACATTCAATATACCCCAAACGGCTTCTTTCACAGCAAATGCATCTTATCATGTCAGGATGTATACATTCCTGTTCCAGTGTGTTCACTGTTAGTGTTCATTACTTTGATCTGGAATAACTCTCAGTTGAATCAAACCCATGTTGCAAGATTCATGCAGCAGCTGTTTTAAAAAATAATTTACTGATTGATCTTGGGAATGTTATCAAAATCCACAGCTACTATCAGAGCCACCCACTTCACAGGTATGTATGTACTTTTCAGAATTGGAAATGTGACGGCATTGAATGAATACTGTGAACAAAGACACTGCATAAACACTGAATCAACATCATAAACATGACCCAGGAAACAACAGGAATTCCCGTGGCCGTTGTGGCTATTTAATATCTAACAGCCTGTGACTGTAGACTTGCGCTTCACTGCCAATGATCATCTTGTAAAAAGGGTTTCATAAGCTTTTTTAGATATACAACCACTACATTTTGGCATAATAACTAACAACAGGACATCTTCAGAGGCAGAATTTATTATGGGACTATACAAACCCAAAATCAGTAGCTCTATAGCCACTATACCACTCTTAGATCATGTGTGGTATAGATGAACATACTTCCTCAGTGAAAATATATGTCAACACCTAACGACACTGTGTTTTGAATAGATGACTGAATGTCTTCAGCAAACACTGCTATGGAAAGAAATAAAGCCACCCATGGTCTCTTTGCTTCATTCTTTTAGATCCTATTCATTCTTACAAATGTTGTGAATTTGTATAACCAACCTCCTCCATCACATATTTGCACCATCCACCAGGGTCGTATGTATCAAAACCGATTCTGTTTTCTGATGCTAGGTTCCATTCAGTCAGCCTACAGGCTTTTGGTCCTCTCCACCACATGCTTTTCACCTTTGTTGATATTCCACCATGACAACTAACCACTTGGTGTTGGGTTCTAGAGAACGGTGTAAAAAGGCATTTTTCCTCTCGACATCCCAGGGAAGCTGCAGCCCAGAGGTTAATGAAGCGTGAAGTGTGAAAACTTCCGTAGATGGGATGAGTTAAACAGTGTTCTGAGACGTTAAGGCAACATTGTCCAAATCTATTTGTGGATGTCAGCTCTTTGAAAGGCAAGCAAGCCATGTTTTCATCACTGTTCAATACAGGTGTCTTGTATTTTCCTATACTATTTCAACGTGAACAAAAAAAGTCCTATTGAGTACTCGATTACCAAAAATACCATATAAGACTTTACATTGAAAGTGTATCAAAGACACTCAGATAAAAAAAAAAAAAAACTTTATATGTATAAATATTCTCAATCATTATTCTGGGAAATAATGGATTGATCTACAATGCAATAAAACAGTTTAGAGAACTCAGAATCAGTGTCTTATGTAGCATCTAGCATTGCTCACTGCAAGTCAAAAATCCAGAAAACAGAAAGAAGTACATTTCCATTTCAGATCCAGAACTTAGCTGTGAGTTGTAGTATGACTTGAATTGCACAATAGTCATTAAAGCAGACTGCGTTTCAGCTCCAGATTACTTTTTGTTTAATAATTTGATTTTCATTGATTTGGGTCAAGCCAAACATAGCAGGACATGAAAAAAAGCCATTGGGTATTGTTAACCCAAGGATAATTAGTAATTACTTCTGCACTTATTTTAACCTTTTCTGATTCATGTAGGGGATCAGTTCTGATCACTCAATCAGAAGACACCCTAACAAACAGATTGAACCCGTCACAGCAGTTTTCTAAGGCTCCAGCTTTTCCTCATAAGAATACGCTCAGAAATGTATTCAAAAGCAATTTTAATAACTACATAAGCAAACTATAACAATTTAAAGTGTTAAAGTGCAATTAAAATATCCTAACTGTGTTACTATGCAGCCAGTAAGTATGACAATACTTATCAGGGATGTTTATGAAAGACTCACATCCTCGTGTTCTTGAGAAATAATGACTTTTAAATTGCATCCGTCACAATCCCAACTAAACAGTGCATGGCTGGTGTTAGTGATCTTAGTTCAGCCTGCAGCAGCAGTCTTCTTTGCTAATAGGCATTTTCTGGTTGCAATTAAAATGGTTGGTGTGAAGGTCTTGAAATGTCCTCCAATACTGGCTAGTTGTTACCAGTCCCAGTACACTTATTCTCTTTGTCATTAAAGTAGTATTGAAAATGATCTTAAAACATCAAGGCCAAGACCTCAGATTTCACTATTACATGCACATAATTTAATCACCGGACTACCTAGTAGCACTGACACGTGCAACTTATGTTATTAAAGCCGCAGGAAAACCAGGGAAGGCCTGGAGACCGGGTTTTACTTGAGGTCCAGGAGAAATGGGGCCTAACTGGGCCTGAAATGTCACTATCAAAGTGTCCCGTAGAACAACATGTTACGACTGTGTCGCTGGTCCAATCGATCACGTTGGAGCACAAGAAGTGAGGAGGATCTGACAGCCCGGAAAACCCTTCGATTCTGACACGCTCTGTCTAAAAGCTTCAGACACACTCCTGAAAAAAGCCTTGAACCAGTCCTGTAAGTGGGTGTGATTAGTCATAAAGGACCCCGTTGTGCCAAGGCTGAACGAAAACCAGAGGTGATTGTGGGACGGAATCAATGCTGTTTACCTCGCAGAAGTGTTACCATATCCATCAACGGCACTGAGATAACTAAAGATTGCCCCCCCCCCCCCGTCGTATTGACAGTTTGAGGAAGAACCTGAGGAAGGAACATTTTAAGACATAACATTAGTTTCAATGCAATCGATAACCAGCCCAGTCTTTCAAAATAAATGATTAAGGCACAGGAGAAATAATTAAAGCACCACCTACAGCTTTTTAAGGCCTGATATATGGGCAGTTGGAGGACATACTCTTAGTGAACAAATTGAGGTTCTCTTCAGATGCTTCCAAATAGGAATTCAATTAAAAGTAATATATGTAAAGTAGCTATCGCTAGGATTTTTATTTTATTCATACTGGTGTGCAACTGTGAAGCACAAACATGGACAAACTTCTTTAAACCACGATCCAATATGGAAATTAAAATAGTACTGTGTCAAAAATGTGAGCTATTACAGCAGAATCTGCACAGAGCAATTCCAATCACTTGGACTATAATCACTCTCACTGGAGATAGCGAAACAAACTCCAATCATCATCTTCTGTACATATTTCTTAACTCTATATTATTGTCATAATTCTGAGTAAATGAACAAACTGGGATGGGACGACTGTATATGTGCCACCCTGTCAGGAATGCTCACATTATCCTCTATACTGCACCATATGCTGTGGTTAGTTTTGGCTGTGCAAGGCTGCAGTTTGACTCACTAATCCCATGTGTTTGCCAGCTTTGGGCCACCCTCTGTCCGGGAGGTACAGTAATCCTTACTAATACTGACGGAGCGAGCGCTGAACCGGATTGGCTTCTGATCAGGAAATATTGACTGTAATAATTTGTTGCTGATTCCTGGAACATGCACCAGCCGTGTTTAATCAACAAACCGAACACAGAGACTAAAGCTAACTGGGCTGCTTCTTTCCGTGGAACTAGTAGAACCAGTGGCTGCTTGACAACATTCACTCCTTGTTAATTGATAGTTTATGGAGATCTTTATTGAATACTTACACTGTATGGAGAGAAGTAAAACCCTTTTCTTCTCAGTACTCGCCTAAGGCCAGGCTATAACGGTACCCAACTGGAAGGAGTTCAGGTTGATCGACGTTGTTGGGGTTTGGCTCTTTTGTCATTGAGGCCACACGTGCTGTATCTTTATAGCACTGTGGTCATTTAAAGAAGCCAGTATAATACACCCATAAACTCTATTACAACCGTTTCTTTTTTCACATAGCTATATAGGCTGGTGGCATGGTCAAGAAAGATTCTTGAAAAAAAGCCAATTTTCATTTGAGAAAAAAAGCAGTATTGCTTCTCGAATCTCTTTGGGCAGATCTTATCTTTATACACAGTTAATCTTCTAAGGTCAAGATTAAAGTGTAATGTGAAGTGAACCCCCAGTGTCCCCAATTAAAAACAAAAGAGCGGAGTGAGAGAGAGTTGGGGAATGAGTAGACCACCATATATTAGCCTGTTCTCCAGCCCTCTAAGTACTGCAGAAAAATAGAAAACAACACAATTAAATTATAACACCTGACACTTAGACCTCACTTCAGTGAAAATCATAATGGACTAACTGTAGAATCTGAGATACTGCCAGACGATTAATGTGTGATCACACATATTAGCACCTCTCCAACAAGACATTTTCTGAAGGCTTCCCCCCCCCTCCATTTTGAACTACCTATGGACTTTAGATACTCCAGGACATATCTTTATAATGTATCATCTCATGAGCTTCATATGAGGTACTGTGGTTAGCAGTAAGTTGAATGCATTGATTGTCTAAAAAGGAAAGTCATTGGTTTTGATGACATTGAGCATATATTTTGACTCAAAAGCTCCCCTTTCTATAATGCATCTTTAAGTTAAAAGTTGTTTGTTATGCCTCTAACTAAGCTATAAGGCACAAGAAGCAGTGCTCTATTGTAAATTCAATCGCGGGTAACTGGCATTGTTTGGTTGAGCGTGATAACGGAAAACAATTACTTTTTAATTTTTTTATTAAAACATTATGTTTGACAACCTTGTTTACGTGTGGGCACAGAGGCAAAGTATTTAAAGTCATTAGACAATCAGCTAAAGGAGTGGACATTTACATGTATGTGCTAGTGCACCTAACTTTGTAGGTTACTTACAGTATCTTGACTATAAATTAGGCTTCCCTCTGAGGAAAATAATTTGGTAGATGTCTTTTCAAAGTCTATTCAACGTCTTTCCAAAATACTTTGCTCAGTGGGATATTTCCCCCCTTATGATTGATGTTACAAAATCTGCCCTTTACATTACCGTAAGTAAATGTTTGGGGGCTTTAAACAAGTTGGATTTTTGCTGGAATTTTCCAGTTTGGTGACAACCCTCGTTGCAACGAAGTGAAAAATAATTCCTTGAACTTATGAGTGTTTGCAGCGGTATATGCGTCAAAGCTAATTTCCTCCAAACCAACAAATGATTGCCATGACTGCAATGTTCAAATTATATTTGAGTGAGTGACAATCTGTGGGGGTCCATGAAGTCCGGATCCCTGGGCTTGGTCCATACCTACACAGGCCACGCAGAATAAATGCATGCTTCCATATCGAAAAGAGACAGGACAAATGGCCGTCCATGTGATGCAAAAGCAGTGCCACACATTTAATTGCTGTCGTCTAATTTCACAAATAAGCAACAATAATGTATCTTCTCAAATTCTCCCTGAACATTTCTTCAGCTAGCTGTATAATGCTGGTGCCATTACAGGACCTACTTTGTGGTTCCATAAGGTGTTCATCACAGTGCGACTTCAATGGAGAAGATTATGATATATATAAGGGGAAAACATTTTCAGCACTCATTATAACATTGTTTAACAGAGAAGCGTTTAACCATTGAAACAGATGTTGAGGTAAAACCTTGCCTTTTCACAGTTTTCAGGGCAAATATGTGAAGTAATAGTATATGCCCACTGACATCACTGCTCACTTAAGATAAGCCAGGCAATATGATACAATCGTAGCCATGGATGATTATGTCTAGTGAGTGAGGGAATGAGTTTGGGACAATATAGACCGACCACAGAAAGTGTTATGTTAATTACATCCTATTCTCACAATCTTTAAATTAGCTAGGCTAAAATGATCTGCATTTGTGGAAAAGTGAAAGGAATCAATTTGCATGCCAAATGTAACCCTGCAAATTTGATGAAGGAGGGTGTGTTAAGAATTTCCCATTAAAGCTGAATGGGGGTCACCACTGGCCAATTTGGCCTAACTAGATCTTCTAAAAAGAAATGCAATAATCACGGTCCAGCGCATACGAAACCAGACATTCTTATTCGCCGGCTGTTACAATACCGCACCAAAGACATTTCACAATATCCATTTAGCCACAGCTTGAACCAGTGGTGACAATACAGTCCACAACCCCTCAGCTCGTCCCGCTCCCCGGTCGCCGTGCTTGATGAAGCTTTATCATGGAAAGATGCAGATCTAAACATTCATCAATCAAGAGCGTGTTGGCACAGGAAGTTGATCGATCAATCCTAAATTGGTTAATAGTGTAAAGAGCCTGCGCTAGGTGAGGAGCACAGGGAGGACGGAAGGGGGAAAGCCTATCCTCTTGCTCCAGTGGTCCGTGGCAGATGGATGATTCCTCAAGGTGCATTTTTTAGTTCAGTTGAGCTGCATTGATTTGGCAGTGTCGGGTGGATGTCACACATTCACTGAACAATTCTCAATGACTTCGCTATCCTATTCCCATTTAAATTGCCTCTACTTTTCCTTTCTGACACCTGCTTAAATCAATGTCTTCCTCTCCAGGTCATGGGCTGAATGTACTAAGGCGCCCGCCGACCGCCTCTCAAATCCACTAAAATCAACACAATAATTGAAATATTTTCAAGCTGATTACACAGAGGCCCGGGGCTCGGCTGGTTGCTAAGAAAACGCTCTCGGGTTGCTAGGGGGAGTAAATCATCTTGCATTATTTGATTTTTGTTACTGATATGAAACCGCTAGTCCCTCGATTAAATGTCTCACCGTCAAACACCTAGGGGACGGTAGGTAGAGACAAAATAAATACCTGTCGTACTGCAGACCTACCATCTCCTTTGTTTAGGGGTTTCAGCACACATCTACCTGCTTGTTTGTGTTTGTTATGGTCGAAATAACAATAGCCTGGCGTTTGGAGTGTGATTGAGGGGAAACAGGACAGACATGAGGAAATGACACATCAATCTTCAGTTTGGTTAGATCATAAGATCTTCTAAGTGACCTCTTGCATCTAGCCTGATTCCAAAAACATTGTAATATACGGAGCTTAATGCAGTTTGTAGAGCACAAAACAGCTAAGGTCAAAGACAGATGTTTTAAACATTGATGCTTGTATTAACACAATATGTAACAACACCGCATTATGTGATAACTTGATCAAATGTAATACATTTTAACGTCATTATGTAATAATACCTGCATTTTGTAATAATCTGACGCATTTTGTAATAAACAGCTTGAAAGCAGTATGTAGTTATAATACATTTCCTTGTAGTTTGTAATAAATTATTACATGATGTGATGATTATTACAAAATGGAGTTGGACTTTTTTGTGATGAAGATGTAATAATATGGTGCATTATGTAATAACCAACTTGGGTGTCTTTATTCATGAAGATCAAAAAACATTGCTTGCGTGTTGAACTGCAAGACACTCAGTGTTATACTGAACACAAACAAAGTATTGGTATGCACACAAATGTCAGGACACTCGTGATGCATGCACACACACAGCTCTGCCATTAAGGATTGTGCTCATTTTTATTATACTCAAACATACCAAAACCACAAGTCAATAAACATGGTAATCTGAAAAATATGTAAATTATTTATTGATAAATATTCCTGTGAATATATTCCTGTTAAACGTGAAGGAAAACATTTTCCTGTAAGAAACTTTCTAAGACTAGTACTATTTGCTAGGCAAGCGAGTGTTGTTATTGCTAACAAGCACATGGTAATTGACATAAAGTTTTGAACTATTCTACAGTAAACTCTAAATTAGATAAACTATAAATCCAATTATTTGCAGAGAAATAACTTTTGAGCCACACTTGATATAATACCTTTTAACATGTTTCCTTTCAATTAGTGGCCAGTGATACCCACTACAACTTATTCTCCCTCTTCCAAGGCAATTCCACAACTTTATTCATAGCACATTTTGATTTAAAGACTTAAAATAAAATTTTTATGAAAAGACAATTGATGCATAAGAACAATGAATTTACTAATGGTGAAGTGAAAAAAAAGGTTAAAAAGTGGATTAACATTCTTCAAAGAACTCCAATAATTTCACTTAACTGAAAGGATCCATGAACAGTGTGGTTTTGAGTTCTGATTCAAACCATTTGAGGGTTAGGCTATTTTTAAGATAGACAGGTAGTATTGTCCAGAGATGCGCAGAATAGGTTTCTTCACCCAGTTAAGCACTGGCACTCACCAGGTTTAGCCCCAAGCAGCAATGCCTTGTAGTCAATTCTATGGCTGACAGGAACCCAGTGTAGTGACTTAAGAATCGGGGTGATGTGGTCTGACCTTTTGGTCCCTGTAAGAACTCTAGCAGCTGCATTTTGAATAAGCTGAGGCTTTTTGATGTTCTTTTTGGAGAGCCTGTCAAAAGACCATTGCCGTATTCCACCCTGCCCGAAATGAACGCTTTTATGTGGCTAGTGAACTCCAAGGGAGCTGAGAGGTCATAGGGGTGTTATTTAATATTTGGGATTAATTTATTGTTAAAATTGTAATTGTGCAGATGAACATCATCCATTTTGGACATTTATTACATAAACAAACAAACAAGAAAATAGGCCAACTCCAAATGTATTCTAATTTATTACAAAATGTGGGAAAATGTATTACATGTTGTATTCAAGCTGTTCATTACAAAATGTATTATTATATCAATGTATGACATAATTCAGTGTTTATACATAATTTGTTGTTACAGGGCTGTATACTGAAATGCTCCCCAAACAATTACAATATTATTGTCAAAAGTTATATAAGAGCTTTATTCATCTAGTCATGACAACATCAAATGAGGGAATACGATCAGACTAAAACTTTCCAAATAATACACGCTTATTTCGTAAATTAATGGTTTGGAATAGAGAAAATACATAATTTCCCCCAAAAAGCACTTATATTCGATTCCAAATCAGCGCTCTCGTGCATATTGAAAATGTCAAAATGCAGGCTGCTATCCTTCTGAAAGACCTCGCCATGTGGGTGAATATAACTAGCACTAATACATTTCTATCACCCCATGATGCAATTATCATGGATTACACCAATGGCTCGGAATTGACGTTATCATCCATCACGATGAAAGCGAGAGAACTTATATTCTGCAGCTATTTGATCCGATGCCCTCTGATTACCATTGGAGAATGGTGTTTTTTATTCCGTCTCCCCATTAGCTGGTCCAAAGACATGTCAGACATCGACGGCTGCTTGAGCTTGCCTTGCCAAATGAGATCAGTGCTCACAAAAAAGGCGGGGTCAAGTGGAGGGAGAGCCTCTCTACTCCATCGCAGGCCGACAGACAGCCTTGTTTGCTTTAAGAATACAATATACACTCTTGATACCTGATGATCGCCACATAATCAATTAGGAAATAGCAAGCCTGGTGGCTGGTCAAAACAACGAATCGTAATCGCAACGTTTTCAGGATTTTGCCGGTCAAACACTACAAGCACATTCAAAACACCACGACTACCATTGCTTACATGTTACTTCAGCATTTGATACTGTTCATAGTACGGGAATTCTCTTGAACCCGTGCGGTCCATCCAAATACCAGTCGTGTTTACACACGTAAAAATGGCGATGCGGTCCACGCGAGAGACTTGTTTATTCAAAGGTGGTATTTATCAAAGCAACAACCTCGCCATTGTGTTTCGCTGACAAAGACAGTACAAGGCATGTAACTGGATTTGCTGACCTTGTTGCCTTCCTCATAGGTTTTCCTTTCTTTTTTCTCTCCGGCCTCTCTCCCTACAGTACAATGCCGGCCAGGCTGACAGGTCCTCCGAGAGGAGGGGGTCAGTGGCGATCACAGCCTGGCCCCTTAAATTAACATGACGCCCACTGACTGGGGCCCCTTCATTAGCCTGCAGTTAGGGTTGGCACGTGGCAGCTGGATCGATAAGCCAGCCCGCGCTCCTTTTATTTACCAACTAGCTGCGTGTTCCTGTGGCCCGACTTGTCTCCTGTTAAACAGTGCCACTGTTTAACTGCTTTTATTGGGACTCGGTGTGGGACCATCTGTTCCCCCTGTCCTGTAAGTCTCTCCTAAAGCCCAGGCCTGACAAGCAGGAGATATGTCAATGTAGTCCTCAGCACAAAGCAACATCTGCTGTGGCTGACGCCCACTATTGTACGACCATTTAATCTGTCCCCTCCTCCCCTTAACGGTGCACAACAGCTCCTGGTATTATGTTTTGCCACTCAATTAGCATTATCATCCCGCTGAAATAGAAGCCAATTTACCTTTAATGACATCATTGTCAGATGAGTGACAGCGGTCGGTGCTGGGCAAACTATCGCTAGATAAACGGAGGCCCGCCCCCC